>JANVCF010034676.1:0-13760 GCA_025388745.1 Hydrozoanthus gracilis
GAAGTTTCCCTATCTCATGTAGGACGTTAAGCAGTTGGGATGTTGTTGACTTTCCTTTGAGGAATCCGTACTGGAGGAAAGTCAACAACATCCCAACTGCTTAACAGGACAGAAGGGTACAGTGCGATGCCATATAATGCCACCTTAATGTCACAAAAAGAAATTATAAATGTAAGAAATGCAATATATCTCAGTGGCACAGCGAGAACTACACTTTTATTTCGAGGAATCGTGAACCTAGATTCCTAGATCTGCGACACACGTGAAACACATATGTGTAGTGGAAAATATAGCAACTCAACAAGTGTAACGGAGCCTTACCTTGGTTCTTGAGCTGAGCTGCGTCAATACTGCATTCAACACGTGATCCAGGTCACTTTCTTCCCAGGTCACACTTTTAGCACTGCAAGAGAACTACAGAGCCCAATTATTCTTTACAAGCGTTCTCAAGAGTGTTTTAAGTAACGGAGACCTACTCCAGATCAATTGGCAAAATTGATCCATTATTGTATCTATCAACCATTAGGCAATTTCCGAGTTACTATCAACTGCATTTGCGCACTAACAAAACCTTTAAGTTGAGACTGTATTTGCACTCTTTAATTTTTTGCACCTCGCTTCAACTTTCGTTTGTGCGCACAGGAGAGTGATTCGAAATGGCCTATTATCAAAAACGCTTTCTAAATCTACCCCAACGCAAAATGTGATGTTGCTCATAAAGCGTGACCTACCTGCAAACTTTGAGGTAAAGATGGCGATGGAGAAGGTGAAGACACGAAGGCTGTTGGTAGTGTTGGTGTCGAAGGTGTTGATGAGGGGGGTGGTGATGATTCTGAAGATGATGATTCTGAAGATGATGATGAAGACGGTGAAGAGCCCTGCTTAAGGGTGGTAGGTAAGGAAGAGAACGTAACAGGCTTGGCTGTCGGCACGACTGGAAGAAAACAAAGCGTTAGTGGCAATTACTTGTTTTGAAGTGTTTTTCGACACTGAAAATAAAAAAAATTGAAATTTTATTCTTATAATGTTTACCGTTTGGGAAACACTGGCTCATCTCAACAGCACTGTCTCGTGGTGTAGTGTGATTCGCCGGGCAGGTTTTGCATTCCGTTTGACCTTGTGACGGCTGGTAGTTTCCCTTGGGACATCTCACGCATGCTCTGTTGCCATTCTCGAACCATCCAGGAGGGCAGTTAACTTGTTCCCAGAAGAAAAGAACGAACAAGGCATTTAGTCTTTTACTTTTTGTCGTGGCAAATAGAAAGTTCGCCATAAGCTAATATCTAGAGAATTTTGTGCAACAACAACAACAAAATTATTATTTGTACTCAATTAATGCGCTACCTTTTTTATAATTATAATACTCGTAGTTTTAACGCTGGGCAGAGTACGGGTACATGGACAACAAGTGAAAAATCATTTGAATGTTGAAGAAAAGAACAAAAGGTACTTGTAACTAGATACCCATATATACTAATTTGTTAGTGTATCACTGTGAAAATGTGACAAATCAAGACAGACTTACCACACACTAGCCAGTTCTCGTGTAGACGCTGCCCTGGTTCACAATTTGGTTGAGGAAGTAATACCTCAAAGCTTTCTGGGATACCAACAATCTTTGAACCATTAACAGTAGCTGCAAAACGGTTGCTGGTAATATCCTTGTATAAGCGAATTAATTGCTGCAGCATTTTTCTGCGTTCACTGTCAATTACTGTCGCTTTGTCGTCAAACGAAGGCATGATCAGATTGGAGTATGAAGAACCGCTAACTGTGAGAGTAAGGTTGACAGTTGCATCGGTAGTCCCCTGCTGCTGGTAATGGAAATCCTGTAACAGTATAGGTTCGATAATTAAAATCTTCATGAGTGCTTCTTTAACAACGTCCGAAGCTTCACGAGGCAGCGAAGTATCTGGACAGCCACGCCCAGTTTTGTTGCACACCCTTGTCATTTTCAAAGTGGCAGTGACCCGTGGACGAGCTATCGTTGTGTTTACTATGTCCAGGCGTGCTTTAGCGCTCAAAGCCTCTCCGTTACGATTTATTGCCTTGCAAAAGTAAAATCCTGGTTCGGCATTACTAGACAGTTGGTAGAAACGTGCTTGGGTGTACCCGAAGAGTTGTTCTGGTGTACCCGTGTTTTCACGAAGAAGGAACCATTGAAAATCAGGTCGAGGATCCCCTGTTGCATTACAAGTGAACTCGAATGATACACTGCCTCCTGGGATGAGCTGCACGCTGATTGGCTGTTTAGTGATTAAAGGCTTCGTTTCTACCTTAACGATTGTTGTGTTGGACTTCACACTTCCTTTCCTGTTTGAGACTAGACAGCTGTAAATACCTTCATCTTTCTTGCTAATGTTGAGCAGCTGTAGTTCATTCTTTGTTATAATTGGTAATTCTTTGTATTCTTTGGACCATCGCACCGTTGCTTTTGTGTGGCTGCGCCACTTGCACGGTAGGATCAAGTTTTCACCTTCCACTGCTGTTATGTTGGTTGGTGATTCTTGAACGATTTTCGGTTTCTCTCCACACAACACAAATTGATCTTGTACAACGTTTAGGAGACCCAGCAAACGCTCTACATTTTCACTTGCTTCGTCAACAGTGGAGACATCTTTGGCAAGTCCTATGAGCCTTGACTTGATTTCGGTAATAAACCGTTTGATATTTTCACCTTCAGAGGCATCGTCTTGAAATCTATACAAGTCTTCCAGTATTACCATAAAAACTTCAATGCAGTCCTCAAGGCTGAAACATTCTTCAAAACGTTTTGCGTTGGTAAAAAATTGAACGAAACCTCGCCAAGTCATTAAAGTTTGATTCCAAAGTAATAAATCAGATTGACGAAGATAAAGAGATTTAATACTTTCTGTTAAGCGGGTTCGATCCAAGCTATTAGCCACGTCAAAGCTGTTGTTAGTAAATGTGACTTTGCTTTCGTTTGCAGAAATCAAAACTTTAGAATCAAAGTTTAAACGCTCTTGAGTTGCGTTTCGAGATTTCAAAACAGAATCAAGACTCTTCACAATTTCGTTGAAGAAAGAATTAACGCGTGTGACAAATCCACATTTAGCGAATTCCTTAACGTTTTCTGTCACGTTAACAGGAAGTTGTGAAACGGAGCGCCGTCTTCTCCGGAGGATTGGACTCTTGCTGAAGAAAGCGCTGACAATTTCTTCAGCAGCAACAGTGAGGGAGGATTCGACATTTTCAAAGTCCATACTTATAGTTAGCAATTTTTGCACGCCTGTATACGCAGTAACTGCAACCTGGACAGGAAATATTGGATTGGGTTCCGTTTGCGCCTCCATATTGAATGCAATATTCTCAACGCTTAGCAAAGCTGTATTATTGTTCAAAGTAAGATAGCGTGATAGTTTTACTCCTATCTCGTCCAAATCTTTTACCTTTTGCAAGCTTGCTTTTAATAGACGCTCTCCTTTTTGAAGCTGAACAAGGCGCCTGTATGTCACTTGATTTTTTCTCTGCGCAAAGTTTTCTTCTGCTTTGGCTATTTCCAAGGCAAGAAAGGCAGAATTGAGCTTCCTTCCGAACTTTTGCAGCAACTCAAAGTCTTTTAGAGCCGTATCGTTTAGCTCTTTCAGTCTCATTCTGATTTGTTGCTCTACTCGGCGGCATACATTCACAGCTTGAAAACAATTTGGATCGAGGCTCCTGATGCAGCTATCTGGTTTACAACGAGTAACAGTTTCTTTAATGTTACTTGCAACAAGCGTCTCTTTAAAGTCTGAGCATTGGTACTCTTGAACGTAGGAGGAAACGATTTGGGATGATGTCGAAACCGTTTTGTATCGCTCCATTTTGCAAGGTCCTTGTTTTTCTTGGCAATTGTATGAGCATCCACCAAATAGGTCAGAACTTTGTTTTATAGCCAAACCAATCTTGCCGAGAACAATGCCGTTTGTTGAAGAACCAGAATTTAAAGTTCTTTTCCCGCAGAACCCTTCACAGTTGGTTACCTGAACAGGTTTGCAGTATGAAAAAACATTTGTTTTATTGACAGTAGCAGCCACATAGAGCGTTTTGAATTTTGTCTGACATTCACGTGTCAAAGTCGTTATGTTCAACGGTTCTTGAATGCTGCCAACTTCACAAGCTGAAAGGCAGGTAGAATTGCACTGTGTTAACACGCAAGCATGCTCAAAATTGTTCAAAAAATTTGAGCTGTTCCCTAAGAACGCATTGATAGAAATTTTTGCAGCCAAATATTCTACTTTCGCTGCATTCAGTACTTGTTCTGTATGATTTCTATTGAGAGAGCTCTCGTTATACTGTTTTTTAGTTTGTAGGTAAACAAACTCCATTTGCTTTCTACGCGCTACAGTTCTTTCGAGTGCATCTTTGGAAACGTTAATTCTTTGCAATGACTCCACTACAAGCTTTTGGGAATACGTTTGTACTTTGTTGTCAAGTTGTTTTACCAGCTCTGACGTCTTGTTCATTTTACCCGTGATATGTAAGATTAAAGATGACCATTCTTTGATGTTTGTAGAGGCACTAGCGTTGAGCACCAAGTCGTAGTTCGTAAATATTCTTCCCTCGGTTTGGAAGGAAATAAAATCATCGACTATAACCATCGTCACTTTCTGATGTAACTTGAGAAATTTAAAAGTTGCTTTAATCTTGGTTGTTTTCTGGCGATCTTTTCGCTTTGTGATAACCATGATTTCGTCGACAGTCGAAACGCTTATCATGTCACCAAGAGCAGTTGTTCGTTTTAGGTTACCTTTGAGAACAAACGCTAAATCAGAGTGAGAAACAGGTGAAGTATCATAGCTGTAGAAGCAAGTTTGCTGCACAGGGTAGGTTATAGTTGCATTGATTCCTGTCAAGCAAAGTTTCCCAATGCAGTGGTCTACTGTCATCAAGAAGCTAATTCCGTTTAGCACTTGTGTAACATTAGACACGACTGGATCAAGAGAAAATCCTCTCGGCAGATTAAGGCGGAATGTTTCAACACGTCTAACCAGGTCTTTAGTGACGTAGTGCTTTCCGTGGTAGAGCAACTGCTTCTTTAGAAGCTCAGCTAGCCCGTAAGCAAATCGACGATGTTCTTCAAGCTCCTTAACAATAACTTCTAACTGGCCAAAACTCGAATAGGTTACATTGTTGTTCAGCACTTCAAGGGCAGATGTCAAACTTGTTTTGAAATTCTCAGATAATTTCAACCAGCGAATCGCACTGGATTTCATAGGTGGCACACTTTTTTGAATTTCATTTAACACCAGTTTGAAGCTTGTTAGTGAGGTATCTAGTAGCCGTGTTTCACTTAAAAGATCTCGAGCGTTCTTGATGCCGATTTGTTCCCCTCCAAACATTTCATGATGTATTGCAATGAACGTTGAGTCTTTTGATGAAGGTCTAAATATTTCCTCGAGTGTACTTTTCTTCCAAATATTGCTTGAATTAGGCAGAAAAAAGAATAATCCCTTGGGAGGCTTGTTACAGGAATAACTGCCAGAAGTACCATTCTCTTGTCCTTAAAAGAAAGTTCAAAATGTTTAGTCTAGTACCTTTTTTTGTTGGTATATCGAATCAAGCTAATATTACAAGAAAACCTTTATTAGTGCGTGTTTGTTAAACTAAGACAGTAAAGATAGGCAACCATTAGTTCCGGGCCAGTGCTTTTCGTTTTATGGTGTTGGTGTCGGTTTGGGCTTCATTTTTTGTGTTGCTTTCACAGATCAAGTCTCTAAGCTAAACAAAACGCTATGTACTGGCAACATGCTTTTTAATGTTAAAAAAGATACCATCTATAAAAAGTTTTACGGTTTTGACGCGATAAAATTTAAAAATACATTAACGTTTCGACTTCACTTGTGGAAGGCTTCATCAGACTGTCGCAGTTCTAACTTTTTATAGATTTTATCTTTTTTAACATGTCTTATCAACGCGAAAGCCTAAAGATTAGTATGCTTTTTAATCTTCTTACAAAGTAAGGAATTTCGCTGTTAAAGGTCTTGGCGTTTTGTATAAAGAAATGAAATTTACAAAGGAACGTTTTTCAAGTTGAGTTGGCCGGCCATATTTGAACTACCTAAACAACTACTAAAACTCTTACCTCCAAATAACCCTTGGCCATAAGTGTTTTCAGACGAAAAATTCAGGTCGATTAACTCGTCCAGCGCCTGGGCTTTGATGTTGAAGTATACTTTACTTGCCTTTATTGATGATGCTAGTTGCTGGCCCAGCCCGTCCTTGAAAGCCTGAAGATTTCAAAAGATCAGAGAATGAGTTTAGGTATGGTGTGTCACACTGGAAAGTTCACGATACTTTTAAAAGGTAGAGCTGCGTAAAACTTTAAACTTTAAAATTTTTTAATGAAAAGTTAAAACTGTCGCAGTTTTAGAATTTCACTGATGTTAAAATTTCCATAGCTTGTTCTGGCTATTGGAAGATTATATTTTAGCCTTCTGATGTACTTTATCTATACTCAAGAAAAAACATCAAAAAGAAACTTGGGTCCATTAGGAACAACAATTTTTATAGTACCCCTATACTGGGATATGTATGTATACTGGTTGATAATCAAACATTGTATCTTTATACTGTTATATACTGAATAACAATCATGTATGATATCCCTATACAAGGATATAATGGATAATAATCATGTATGGTTTTCCTATGCTGGGATATACTAGATGACGATCGTATATGGTATCCCCAAACTGGATGATAATCATATACATGGTATCCCCATACCCTGGGCAGTACGCAATTGTAAAGAGCTTTTAAAAAAGATAGCTTTAAAATAAGGAACATAAGTTCTGCTCGTTGTTGTCTGCCATGTCAATTTGGGTCACCTCATTTGTAGTGCTCCGGTATTTTGGAAGGTTGTTACAACGTAATATTAGGTCAGACTTCTTAAGCTAACTATTCCGAAATATTTGGCACGGTAAGTAACCGAAGCAAGTCAATGTGTTTCGTATCCCCGATATATGCATACGCTGCTTACATGAAATGTAAGAATCAGTTCCAACTCCCAACCACACAAGTTGGCTACTTACGTTATCCAATGATTTGAGATTCACTACCACCTCTCCATCAACAATGATCGATAGCTCAAGAGCCCCAGTATTGCCAGAGGAAAGGTTAAACTTAAAGACACCACGTAGCCAGACTTGAGGGTCAAAGGTCACAAAACTGTGCATGGTGAGGCCATTCCATACAACTCCATGAAAATTTCTCGAAAGATTGCCGTTTCGGGAAAACCCAAGAGCCTGCACTTCCAGATCCCATCCCCTTTCTTTCATATCCTTCAACAGGGGCAGATTTCTATATCCTAGAGTGTTTGAGTTCGACAAACCAAGGAAAAGCTGCGAACTACACAAATCAATGGCAAAGCAAGAGAAGACATTTGCAGATAGAACCACTTTTGTTTGAGCCAAGCTTATCTCCGTTGTAATTCGGGAAAGGAAAAAGGCGGTTTCTGTAGTATTCCATGAAGGAAATCCATCACAAACGCCGATGTTTTGTGCATAAGGTTGCTTCCCGACGCTAGCTAAGGTGTTGTAAATACTAAAAACCGAATTATTTGCTTTCGTTGTCGCTGAAAACCATTGTGGAGCAAGCTTGCTAAATTGTTTGACAAAAGACTTAGGAAAGGAGTCATACTGTAGATACTCCACAAGATTTTCCCCGCTGTCCATTGAAATACCAGATTTTTTAGATAAATCTTCCATTACATTATCCGGATCATACGCGAGGTTGGAAATATTTGCACCAATAAGGGACAAAGGAACTGAATTAACATAAACTATTCCCGTGGAAACAAAACTGTCTCCTTGCTTTAACCAAGTGTTAGTTGAAGAAAATGTCATGTGACAAGAGAAGGAACGACCGTACTTATTGCTGTATTTCCCCGTTGGAAGCTCTTTGTTGACAAGAGAAAGTTCTTCAAACACAGTTAGCCGCGGAGACGATGATGGCTCAACAAGAATGGCGCTCCGTCCTGGAACTTTGAAGTCGTTTTTGTTTGTACCACTCAGAATATATGATAGCAAATGTACTCCAACTGACCGCCCATAAATTGTGAAATTAGTCTGATTCTCAGGGAACATGATAGAGAGTCCACCCGAAGGATTGATGTCAACTGTTCCTGATGTATTAATGAAAACTTTGAGAGCTGCTGAAGGACGTGCCTGTACATAGAGAGTTCTTGATTTGACACCGAGTTTCAGCTTGGGAATATTTGGTGTTATGACCAAACCATTCTGACAGCGGTCACCCCCATAGCCAGTGTTGATACAGTCACAGTGGAAACTCTTGCCACCTTTGACACTACAGACTCCATCATGAAGGCATGGGTTCGGCTCGCAAGGCTTTATAGCTACAAATATTGAAACAAAAGTGAGATAATTTAAACCAATCATATTTTAGTAGAATCTAACTAGTATACAATCACGATGCTGTAATCTCATTGGCTAACTTACTCACTGTACATGTCTAATGAGCGATAGACAACGAGTAGAGAAACTGTCAGTGGATTTAACAAAAATACAATGATCGATTCTTAAACACTCGTTTTTATCGGTTTAAAATCGAAGATAGTATACTAGTTGATTTCTACTAATCAATTGGACTACACGTTGTAGTATTCTAAAAATCTCATTGTCAACTCGTCGCTTCCACCTTGTACAATAATTGTTAAACACTAAGCTAATGATTACGCGTAGAGCTTTAAGTTTTTTTCCCTTTAAGCAACTAGTGAGTCATAAACTGAGCAGAATTTTTTTAATTTTTAGGTGTTTTACTTAAAATGAAAGATTTATTTATTAAATGACGTCACAAATTCGGCACTGTTCTAAAAGTCCTGTTGCATATGAATGCGCATGCGTTATTTGTCAACTTTGTGGACAACACCAAAAAAAATTTCACATTTGTAAAACATAACTTACCTTTACATGAAAAGTTTCCAATATCCCATTCAACATCTTTCATATTTTCGGTCAAATTACAAGTAGCTCTTGCGTCTCCGTCGCCATAGTAACCTGCCAAGCAGCGAAAGCCGCAGCCAGCCAACCCATAGGGCCTCCTGCGATGGCAGCCGACCGGTACATAGGCGTTAAGGGGAGGAGTCAATGTGGGGCATTTCTTTGCTGTGCGTGTAACAAAGGAGTTATTTTACAATTGTTAGACATGAGCATCAAGCGATGCCGCATCCATGGAAGGGAATTTTAATTAGGTGCAAATGAGTAATGAATCCAAAGGGAAACAAGGGTAAAGCTGTGTTTGGATTTGGATTAAGGGTCTCAACTGAATGGAATCATCTGCTTAGTTTTACCAAAATCTTTTTTAATAATTTCTAGATTGGCTATAACTAGATGATTTGCTTACCTATAAGATAGTTTAACTACATGCACATTAGGTGAGTGTTACTGTTTTTATGTTTTGTTGTCGTACACATTGGATAACTCATTTATCAGATAGTACAATTAAGGTTGATCGGTTTGGTTAAAGGACAACAACAATAAAAAAGAAACGGTGCCTTAAAGTTCTACAATGAATGGAGTTAATGACAACTGTAAAAACTTTAGAAAGACAAGAGACAATAGAAAGAGCTTATCTTCAATGTTTGGTTTTGGAATGTCGTATGCGACCGCTGTGGTAAGAAAGGTGTTATCAAATGCAACATTGAAATCGTACATTTTCCAGTCTTATAATAGAACAAAAGCGAAAGAATGGTTATTTAACGAAACAAAGCAATATTCATTGAACTTGTACCTTTGCAGGAATATACTGTGCCACTCCATTGTGCTGAAGGTTGACAAACTCTTAGCGATGAGCCACTTGCGTCATAACCAGCATCGCAAACAAAAAGGCAGGTTTTGTTTGTGGTGTAACCAGAGCACTTCATCTTCCCGTTTGTAGGAGCTTTTAGTTGTTCCTTACAGGGAAGAGCTGGGAAGAAAAGAGGAAAAATATTTAAATTGAAACCCTTCCACACCTCTCAACCTTTAAAATCAGAAAACCTAGAGATTTCAATTATGTGAAGGCAAACACCTTAAGATTAAGAAAAAACTTGGAGAATCAACCATTTATGAAATCATGGATAAAGTACAGATTACGCTTATAGAACCAGGCCCCCGGCTGCGAGTCGCGACAGACGCGATGCCGCGATCTCCAGCGACATTTCAACAACGAGACACGAACCCAAAGTAAAGATTACTAGACTTACAAAAATACAAAATCTTTTCAGTTTGAAATAAAGCACCTGGGAGATTTCTTTTCCCACTAAATAGAATCGAGTCAGTAAAGAATTGACAGAAGAGGGTTTGGGTTCTAATAACATGTTATAAGTACGAATAGCAATAGCTAAAGGAAGTCCACCAATTGTTACAAGACGAAGCAACTGAAACTGTCATTGTGAGATTATTCATTTCAAAAATCGAAACAAACCGCTGCAACTTTTGTTGTCCCTCTTGAGAGAATACCCTGGGTCACATGAGCAAACGTACGAGCCGACTGTGTTATGGCAGATGTGGTCGCATTGGTGAGTCCCGGATGTACACTCGTCAATATCTAGTATTAAACCAACGGTATTATATTTTAACATGTATTCATTAAGTATAGATACAGCACAACAAAAAGGTAAGAAAACCAGAACAGTTCAAACAATACAATGTTCAATTTGAAAAAAAAAGTGTTGTACGTTCATATTTATTTTTAACGTCTGCTGTTTCTCTGTAGAAATCTTTAGTATTGCGGCTGACGTGGGTTTTTCTACGTAAATAATGTAAGTTACTAGAATTTTTCCAACTTCTTGCGATATGATACCAGGCTAAGGCAGTTTTTGGGACTCTGATGAATTTTTGTCTCGGCTTTATATATCATCACAACACATTGGAAAGAGTAGAATTGTAGTATAGCCATGCTATTTGACTGTATTTCTTGTTGTCACAACATAATTAACGGTCAGACTCCCTACCGACTGAACTACAGGAATACTGCGCCGCGGACGTAAAAACAAACAAACAAATCTACCCCCCCCCCCCCGCGCGTAAATTTTGGTGAGGCAAAAATTATCAAACATAACAGATATTTGTCTCACGACCTCGCGAGGCAAAAATCTCACCAAAATTTACGCGCACACAGGAAGAAACAGCTGAGCTAACGGCCTCGCGAGACTTTTTGCTCAGCCGTTTCCTCTCGTGTGTCGGCCGGGCTTAAGAGCTACGTACCTCTGCAGTTTTTGCCGTTAGCAAGAAGAGCAAAACCTGGTCTGCACGAGCAGACGAAGCTTCCGTTGTTGTTAGTGCAGATGTGTTGGCAGCCTGCTATCGTGGTGGTCGTGTTACTCTTTGCGTCCCACCTGGGGTTGCACTCGTTGATATCTACGTAGAGCGATTAACACAACACAAGTGAGGCGCGTCAAACATGTTAGGGACTGCTTATGACAAAAAATCCGCCTTTCTGGTTTGCCCTTTAAATTCGACCATGTCTGACTGGGCTTAACTTAACTTAACTTACTTTATTTATCGTCGTTACGATGGGAGTGGTTAACCCTTTTTCCCAAGCGAGAGGCTTTTGTTTAATCGCTCGACGGCACATATCTCGGCGTGAAAGTCGATTTTGTGAAGGGAGGAAAACCGGAGAACCCGGAGAAAAACCCACGGAGTCAGAAGATGATCGTCTGTCCTTTCTTTCATTCTAGTTACGCTTTGTGAAAAAGAAAAAGATTTAACAAATTTTCCTTCATAAAAATAAAAGAAGATTGAGAAAATCAGTTTCTGTCGGTGAGGGCCTTTCCCGTAGTCGTACGAACTTTGAGCTTTAGCTGCTTTAAACGGAAATTCAAAGAGCGTTTTTTTATGAACACGTTACTTGTAGTACTTGAAGTTTACTATATCTTATCTTTTTTGTTATCATGTAATTCGGAATTTTTTTTCTTTCTTTTTCTTTTTCTTACTTTATCCACTTTCCTGACATTCAACGATTTACTTAAAATAGTGTGGGCACCCGACTAGATTGGCTTTCTTATAGCTATTTCGGGTGCCCAACTACTATAATTAGGTTGCAAATATGACATGTGTTTAGAATAACTCATTTGAATATCGTGAAAATAAACTTGTTGTTGTAACAACGGCGTGCAGGTGACGACATTCCAACGGGCAGTTATTGCATTCACTATTGTTCTCTGACGTCGTGGTCAGCGTTGTCGTCCCAAACAGCTATTAGGGACCTTTAGCAACAAGGGCGCCAACGCCGACGACGGTGCCAAAAAAACAATAGTGAATACAATAACTGCACGCTGGAATGCACCGTGCGGGACACCTGCTCGCTGTGTCTTCAAAATTACAACGTGAAAAGCTTAATTTTTGAGTTCTTGCGACTACGAGAACGGTAAACAGAAAGTTTTCGCTTATCTTCTTTTATCTTTATCCAGGGAGTTTCAACCTCTATCTGTTCACAAAGCGTCACTAGGTCAAAATAGAGGGAAAACGAGCCAGACGTGGTCGAAAAGGGAAAACAAGAAATGTGCTTTTTGTAAGCCGTCGTCGTCGATACTACCGTACTCGTTGCTAAAGGTCCCTATTGAAGCACGGACAAAAATTAAGGTAAGAAGAATATTCAGAAAAACCGAAAGCACTGCAAATTCCCTCTCACCTGCGCATGAGCGATGATCCGCCAACAGACGATACCCAGTTCTGCACGAGCAGTTGTAGCTAGCGTGGTAGTTATTGCACACCTGGGCACAGCCATGATTTGAAGTGACACACTCGTCGTGATCTGTTGGACAGGCATAAAATGATCTTTAACAACGTAACAAACACTCATTTAATTTCTAGACATTAAAAAGTTAAAAAATGTTTAGTGCGATTGCGAATGAATATAATGGTTCTAAGATCAATTAAAAAGTTGAAAAAAAGTTTTGTTATTGATAGTTGAGATCTGGATAGCAAAGCTGTTTAACCGTGACAGTACTGTAACTGATCATGAACGGTTCACAATACATCTTGGTAGTTGTAAAGATAATTTTATATAACAAAAACTAACAACAATATTAATAACAATGGTAATAACAATGATAATAATAAAAATAAGAACAAGAATAATAAAAAAAATAATAATAAAGATTTTAATAGTAGTACTTCCACAAAGTGGCTTTTTACGTGTTGAGCTGTTACTGATAAAAAAAGAAATATGAAAATATACAAGATAGGTACAATATGAATGCAACAATATATACTAAATGGTGACAAATCTTGTGGCAAGAAACTTAATTATTCTTGTAATATCGGCATTGGCATTTTTAAGGCGTCCTGTTGCATTCTGTATTCATTAGCATCATTAATCCTGAGTATGACAACGTAGATCGAAAATAAACTTTATCATGTTAAGTAATCATATCCTGTTAGTTGTAATAACGTGTGCCATACCTTAAAGTGCGACTATTGTTTTTTTTATGTTTTCCAGTAAATACACAATAACTCAGTAAATAGTGATACCGTACCTGAACACGTCCGTTTGTTGCTGTCCAGCACAAAACCTTTTCTGCACTCGCAGTGGTATGTACCATTTTCGTTGATACAAGCGTGTTCACAGCCGCCATTACCTGCGTTACACTCATTCACATCTACAAAAACATGCATGGCAAAAACATTTAGAAATAATATCTAGATTTAGTCACTTCCTTATCATTTTGATGGTACAAGGAAGGGAAGAAGTCAAAACAATGGTATTTTTAAGGAACCCAATTTCGTCGAGGGAGGTGGTGGGTGGCGGCACATACC
>JANVCF010034787.1:0-13759 GCA_025388745.1 Hydrozoanthus gracilis
ATGGAAAATGGTCTTCCAATTTTACGATTGCTTTAAATTAAAGTCCTATCAAAGGTTAGTTGCTGGCACCAAGTGACTTGGCTGTAACTTCCCGGACCCTAGAGAAAAAGGTCACAGAAAACTCGCATTTTTACCATATTTGGAAACTGCTTGAAATGTACATTGTTTAAGCCCTTCTATCTTCAAAACCGGGCGTTGCTAATGTTAGTTCTTGTATGCATTTGAATAACGAAGGGACAGACATTGATCAAATGAGAGTTCATAATGATTTGATAAATATCTTGTAAGTTATAAGCTACTAAAGACGACCAAAATTCGACGAATTTTCACTTGTCAGGGGGTCATTTTCAGGGGGGTGGTCTATTTCGAAAACAAAGAAAGTAATAAAAGAATCAATGTCACTGTGGTTAATAGTTGGATGAGAGTAATCAATGCTAGGAATTTCGTTGAAATTGGCTGACCCCGATCTTCTGAGAAATTGTAATTCTGCCTGGTTTTCTCAGACACACACTCCTAAAACGATAGGATTTAGAGTAATGCCTCCAATCACTGTTCCTGAAGCTGTTAATATAATCGACAATGTGTTCAAGCCGGCGTTCAATTTCTTACATCTATTTTAAAATTTTTTGTAACACCATGTTTTTTATGATAGTGCTTGTATAAATTACAAAGTGCTTGCTTCTTTTCGTCAGACAGATCTTGACTAATATGGTTGGAATCTATTATTTTTCTTTTCACTTTTTCCCCTTTCATGTTATATACTATACGTCTAGATAAATCGTTTGGTTGAAGTTCACAACTATGGTTAGTTAACTAAAGCGGATGTGACCTAGTTGGCGAAAACCAATATATATTAGTCTAATTTTTTTATAATCCTCGACGACGTTGTGCAGAAAGAATGTTTTTGATATGCTATAATTGTAGTTTTTGGTTTCTAGACCGTTATTAATTTCCAAGCATTTGTATCTTTCGTCTGAAAGATTTATGGTGTATACCGTCTTCTCTTTTACAACGTTATCAACAGTCGTGTATCTAATTTTGATGTCTATTGGATCGTTTTCAAGAGGCTTTACATTTGATGTGATAGACAATATGGTAACCCAAGATGTTTCGTTCGGATGGTTGATGAACAACGGTGCTTGCTCGTATTCATTGTGTTCGTTGCATTTAATAGTAGTTGGAAACGTTTTTGATCCATACAAAAAATTTCTAGAATATTGCATTCTATATTGTGTTTAGATATTGTTTCATATCGTCAAACGGATTTTTGACTGTAACCAACAACCAAGCAGCATTCATTACCATGGCTTGTTCCTTGTGATTGACGTATTTCTACTTTTATGAGCCGTATTTTTTCAAATTCAACAATTTGATCTAGTTTGTAAGAAAAAAATATTGGATAATTATGGCATACTCCACCTCGATTATTTATAGTCAGTCTCTTATGTTTTGGAAGACTGAAGTCCGTTTGATAAATTAGTTGGGTATGCTGAGTATTATCATCTTTTGTATATCTTAGTTGAAATTCCATCATATCACCACTATCTAGAGACCCGTCTTTATCCAGATCCAAACCAACTAGTGTAACTTTCGATGTTTCATTCGGTGTGACGTACATAGAGCAAGTGCTATATCCGTCTCCAGATAAATCACTAGGTAAGATGAACGTACTTCGCATGGTATCATAGTGCCAAATTCTCCAAAAACTTAAACAATCGTGGAAGTAATTTTTTATTCGTTCTTCGGATTGGTCGATGTGTGTAGTTAAATCAGTCATTATGTTATTAGTGTATATTAAAACGTTACGAAGTACTCTTTGAAGGTAAAAAGGATAGGTTTCCAAGCGTTGTTTATGCTTGTGTTTCCACTAACGTGTACGAGTCTATATTTTCTTCCATAATGGTCTGATAGATCTAAACTTAGTTCTGTAACGTTGAAAGCCTCCAAGCTTGATACGTTATCGTAAAGAGCGGAATTTTCATTGAAGACTTGAAATCTCCAGCTACCTTGAGCGGCACCGGAAACTTGACGAAGCGTTAATTAAATTGCTCATGCTAACTAAGCAAGGGAAGATGAATTGGAAATATCTCGAACCGTTACCGATATGAATTGTTCCAAATTTAAAGTTCTGTTTAGCGCTTACGAGGTTTTCTATAGTTGAAGAAGAGAATCCAATGGTGCTCTTAACAATTATTTCGTAACGCCGGTCCAAACTACCTTCTAAAGATTTCAAGCGTGGTATAAAAACGGTTCTTCCATAATCGATATTGTCGATGGTCATTGGATTAACAAAATTTTCTCCAGGCCTGCCTTATATGAACAGAGCTATTTCTTTTCCTGAGACGTAACTGATTGTTAATCCAACAACTTTCGCGGAACCTTTACTTAAAACTTGTAACTTCGCGTCTTGGATTACAACGTTTTTGTCTTTTATTTTTGTTCGTGTTGTAGATGTCATAGTCTGGGGTGTATACGAAGATATGCTATTTACGCTAAAACTATTAACACTGTTGTCTTTGGGGTTGACGATAGTTTTGATTCTAATAGAATAGACTCCAAAGCGAGGTCACCAACTCTTATCAAAATAGTTCCAGATGTTTTGTTTTGTGCTAAGGAACAAACAACGTGGCTTTTTTCGTTGTGAAATTCGCTTGTAAAATCACGATAAACTCCGTATTCAAAGCTTCCTATGTCATTTCCAGGTACGGAGAAGTCGCAAGCTATGAATTTGAAAATATTCTTTGTGTAAGCGGATCGATATCCAGCATGAGTGTCAACATAATCTTTGTCAACACAATTTAGCAAATCCTCAAACGATTTTTCGATTGGACCAGTTTCATCTTGCAAGTTGGTATAAGCTTTTATTTTCAAATTTTTATTTACCATTAAATTCTTATGAAGTTTTATATTGTTCCAAGTGTCCAAAAAACCCCATGCATCCTTGAAGTTTAAAAACAAACCAAAATTTGCATTATCTTCTTTGTTTGTAAACACTCGAGCTTGTAGTGTTTTTGTACCAGAAACAAAATCATTATATGTCCATTCTTTAAAGAGTTTTAACCCCTCATTGTCGTCAACAATATTTTTTGTTAGTAGCGTCTTTTCCGTCTGTTGGATCTTTAACGTTTGTTAGTTTTTTTTATCTTGTATGTCGTAGTTTCCGTTTTTGTCTAAAACGTAACCGACTCCGGGAGGTCCTTGTTTTCCTTGACTACCAGAAACGAAAGTCTTAGAATCATCACCTATATGATTAAAAATTCCCATATATATTTACATTATATTTTATTTTTCCATTAAAGTTCCATCGTATAGCTTTCTTTGGTTTATCAACATTACAAAACGAATATGGTTTATTAGCAGCTTTTTTGTATTGATCTTTAGTAACACCAAGTTCTCTAGTAATCAACCCTCTTTCGTTGCTACTTGGAAAGTCGTAAACGCAAAAGTGACTGCAATTTAATCGAATATTCTTAGGAGTTCCGTAAAAAGATTGACTGAGATAAATCGTAGAACAATTCTTATGTCGACCTTGAATGAATTATTTAACTAAGGGTCCTTGGTTTTTATCACATACGAAATCGTCGAATATCACAACTTTTTGTAAATCGCTGTCCAACTCTTCTACTGGAACAATATCGTCGTTGCTATACTCTAGAACATCATAGCCATCATAGTCGCTAATACCATCAAACTTTTTGATCAAATCCTGATGTTTTCCTTGTTCAAGATTCTTGACGTAAAAATACAACTTGTCATATTGAACCAATGGCTTCATTAACATATGCATCAAAATGTTTGTCTTTCCAGAACCAGAAGGTCCTGATAAAGGCATTCAGAAGTTGTCGCTAGACATGAACTCGTACAACTGTTTATAATTTGTTACGTTATCTTCTCTACTATCGTAATTTGGTATATTCATTATATACATACATTAGGCAATAACTAGAGATAAATTTAGATAAGTTTAAATAAGTGTTATGTAACGTATTGTATATGGACATTGATAAAGTTAGAAGATATACAAGCCAAAAAACGAAAGCTGGTGATCGCATTCGTAAAATTAGAGATGCTATAAAAGATGTCGAGCATGAGAAACAAGATCAATATCAAAATGTTAGCGAAAGTTACAAACCGCTTTTAGACAAGCAAGATGAGGTTAAGAAAACGATTGACGAAGGACAAAACGAGCTCACAAAAAAACTTCAAGACAATCAATCGAAGATCGTACAAGCGATTGAGTACGATCCAACAAAAGCTGTAACCTACGATCAAAAAGAACTACCAAAAATTACATGGGATAAGGATATTGATGATAATAATAAAAAACCATTAGCATTTATGGATGATGATGTAAAAGTAGCTAAAAAAAGTTTTTGATGTCAACAAAGGAATTAATAGAGAATATAGTGAAATTCTTGAAAATCAAGGATATCCAAAACCAAGCGAATTCTTAAGCAATAATGAATATGAAGTTGATAAAGTAATTAAAAAGGTAGAAAGTAAAATAAGACGTTCGTATGAATATCTAAGTGATAAGTCGACGAAAAGTGGAAAAGCTCGCAAGGATTTGAGTAAAGCCTCGTTGACAGCGTTTAACAGAAATAAAAATGAGCTACCGTATTACAACGACTATTTACAAAGATTAAAAACTATTAAGTCTTCTAGCAAGTTTAAGGTTGGAAAAGGATTAAAAAAATATAGTCAACCAAAAAGAAATGCTTATAAAATATCACAACATGGAGACTACGGCATCGTTTGGATTGATCTTCAAGAAATACTTCACAATCACCAGTTAGTTGCGTATAAGTTAGGTAGAAAAGTGATGAACGAACCAATCGATCTTGATTTTATAGATCTAGTGACAAAACGTTTTAATAGCAAAAAAAGATATAGTGAAAGGGCAAGAAGAGCATTCGATAAACTTAACAAAATAGCGAGGATCCCAATACATGTAACGTCTAAAAAATATTCGAAAGTAGGAAATGGAGTAGTCTATTTTAACAATCCAGATGATTTACTAAAAAGATTGGAGTTGATTGGAGGCGAACTTTCAGCCGGCAATACAAACGAAGACATGAAACATGAATTTAGCAACATCGCTCACAAACTACGAGACTTACAACAAATAACGAACGACCAATTAAACATCTTATTAGAAAAATATTTAATGTATTGTAATAGTATAATATGACTACAGAAAGATCAATTCATATTTCAAGCATCGATCGACAAAAGTACGGAACGTCAAAAGAGAACGACTTTATAATAAAGTTTCAACCACCTCTAGAGTTGGATAAGAGTATGAAACACGAGCTTGCGGTTGATATGACTTATTCGTGGCATAATATTAATGACGAATGCCAAAACAACAAGATAAAATATTCACCAGATGGTGGAGCTTATTGGAATGATAACCGATACAGCAACCTCTCTTGGAAAAAAAGCTGCAAATACAGCAATTTCAACGACTGGAAGTTATGTTGGTAAGAAAGCTGGTGAGAGTTATTGATTTGATTGAGGGAAAGAATAAGATGCCAAAAAAATCTGGTGACGATATAGTTAGAATGCTTAGGAAGGGTAGTAAGACCCCAGTTAGTAACGCCTCGATGAGTGACTATGATAGAAATTTAGCCGTTCAAAGATTACTTTCAGGTGGTAGATTGAGGAGAAGATGAATTTTTATCTAAACTTATAGTATAATGACAAGTTTTAGAGATCCTCGATATATCGAACAATACGAAGACGTTCAATTTGATGTTGAAACTCTAATTCAGACAACAGTAGCAAAAAATGCTCGTCAAAACCGATCTAATATTAGAATTGTGGCTGATAACACTAGTGAAATATCACCATTTGATTGGTATAACGGTCGTTTTTTGGTTAAATTTAAAGTAACAAAATTAGCAGGTGGTAACATTGCTGTTGGTGATGAAAACGGCATTGTTAATGGTAGTCACTCGTTGATCAAAAGTTTGACTATTAAAGTAAACGACATTCAAGTATACGACAATACAGCAGCAAATCAATCCGTTAACGTAAAGAATCTGTTAGAGTATGATGAATCGTATGCACAAAAGACAGGAACAAATAGTTTTTTCTATCTAGACACGACAAGAGCCGCTGATAGAGCTGCAAATAAGGGCTTTGGACTACGAAAAGCACTGCTTGGAGTTAGTAGTGTAGTTACGTACGAAATTCCACTGAATCGATATTTGTTTTTCGAAGCATTAGAAGATCAACTTCTACCAAACAGCAAAATAGAGCTTCTAGTTATGATTGAAGACGATTCAAATATAGTTTTACAAGCCAGCGACGATTGTCGAGTAATTATTGAAAGACTCCAACTTTGGGTCCCTCGAGTAGAATTCAATTTTAGCGGACAATCAATGTATGTCGATAATTATTTGAAGCCTCATAAGTGGACTTATCTCCGCGAGATGATTGAAAGATCACCAAGTACAAAAGCTCAAACCGGCACTTTCAAAATTTCTTCTGGAATTAATCGACCTCATCACGTTTTTGCTTGGATATTGAATGACGCAAGTGTTGGAGATCAAACAAAAAACATGTTCCTGTTTGACACGTTCAGTGTAAGTACAGATCTACGAAAGCTAGTTTCATGTCAACTCAAAGTTGGAAATGGAAACAGATACCCCGAAGTAGAGTACGATCCAAGCGACGACGTTAGTCGGGTATATAGAGACGTTTTGAAGTACGTACATGCTAATAATGATTTCAAGGGGTCAACGCTACTCGATAGAAATAACTTCGAAACGATTTTGCCATTTGTTTATTTTGATCTAACAAAACAAAAGACGGATATTCGAGATGGCACGACGAAGTTGACACTACATTATAGGTTAGATGGAGGAACAACAACGGATTGCTCGTTTTACGCTCTCGTTTTGTATGAACAGGACGTTGAACTAATTCAATCAAGTGGAAAACTGATGCTTAGAAGTTACGTTTTATGTAACATATTGGTATAATGTCGTATTTTAAATATAACGTAAGCTTGACAAAAGGTCAAAAAGAAAAAATGCTTAAATCATATCAAAAGAGAGCACCTTTTATGTTGCGATTAAAACACGAACAATTGGTTGGTTCGGATCCGTTGATGTTCACTAAAACTCAGATCAAACGAATCAATAAAAGTAAAATTAATGGAACCGGAACGGACCTTAGGATTAGTGCGGCTCAAATGAGGAAACAAGTTGAAGGTAATTTGTTCTCGTCTTTGATGCCTTTAGTACGATCGGCTCTTACAATGGTAGCTAAAACGTTAGGATTATCAGCCCTAGGCGGCCATGCTGCTGGAGCTGCTAATAAATTGGTTGGTAATGGTCTTTTCTCAGTGCCTCAAGACAAGGTTGACAAATTAATCAAGTATAAGAACTACTTAACAGCAGCTCAGAAGAAGCAGATCGTAGAAGCTCTTCAGACGGGATCTGGTATTCCTATGTTTCAACTAACAAAAAAGCAATATGGTGAAGGACTTGGTTCTTTTCTAGCAAGTATTGGCATTCCTCTTCTAGTTAACATGCTAACGGGTAAAGGGCTTTCGGTAGATTCGAGTCACTTGCGAGCACCAAATACAAAAAGTATCTATTACGCACCTCAAGTTAATAAAGGTGGAAAACGTGAAATGGTTTTGTATCGACCACTCCCGTTTTATGGATCTTGGGATAATGAGCCCGTTGGAATGGGATTAAAAAAAAAACGACCTCGAAAAGGAAAAGGATTGATACTCGGAAAGAACAGTCCTTTCAAAGATATTCCAATCCTAGGAGCAATATTCTAAAGTTCATAAACAAAGCACTAAGCAATTTCGATCTAATTAAATGGGTGAAACAAATAAAAATAAAATACTTTAGAAGTGTATATTCGAGAGATAATTTACCAAATAAGATAAAAAACAAAGAGTGTGGAATAGTAAATTTAGATACGCAAATAGGACCCGGGACGCATTGGGTTTGTTATAGAAATGTTGACGAACGTTGTGAGTACTTTGATAGTTTCGGTTTACCATTACCAACAGAAGTTCAAAAATACTTATCGACCAGTAGGAAGCGAATAATTTATAACAGAGACGAAATACAAGAAAGAGACTCTGTCTTATGCGGCTATTGGTGTCTTTATTTTTTACTTGAAAGACAAAAAGGAACGCCATAGTTAGACGTCATTCATAATCCAAAGTTCAATCCTATCGATCATAGCGTTAATCATAGATTTTTAATCAATTATTTTAGTGTAATGTAATCATATATGTTGACTTATCGTGTTAAAGAAAAAACAAGAACCGAATCGATACCCGGTTCTGAAAAATATGTTAGAACTAAAAACGGTAGATTGATGCTAAAAAGTAAATGCATTAGTTTTGGAATCACTAAGTCGCAATTTGTAAAGAGAGACGCATATGGTGGTTCGATCTCTGATGAATTAGCTAAGATAGGGTTTTCGATGATTCGTAAACTTGGTAAAGAAGCTGTAAAAGCTGGATTACGAAATAAAGGCACACAATGAATGGCTGGTAGATTTGTAAAAAACTATACTAACAAATTAATAGATAGAGAGACGGGTAATATATTCGATAGTTTGTCGAAAAAGTGATATTGTGTAACGTATTACATATGAGATCGTATTGCGTAAAGGAAAAACGACTTAATGATAGCATACCTGGAAGTGAAGAGTATGTAAGGACTAAAAATGGTAGATTAATGCTCAAATCCGTCTGTTCTAGTTGTGGGAATAAAAAAAAAGGTTTGTATCTCAAAAACATAGAGGTGGTACAATCATCGATCGTGATACAGCTAAAGAACTAAGAAGATACTATGAAAACCAGTATAACGATTTTCCAGATGAGTATTACGAGAATTATAAGAGGGGGAAGGGCATTGATATCCATAAACAGATTCTCAAAGTGGCCCCGAAGAAAGGTTTAGTTTTGCCTGGGCATAATTACACAGGGCCTGGAAATCCTTTACATAAACAGTTGAGACATGATGATAAAGGAAACATTTTAGAAATATATTAAACCCCCACTGGAAAAACCGACGCTGTTGCTATGCAACATGATGTTGATTATACAATTTGTAGTAATAAACCAAAAAATGAGCAGGTTAAGTGTAAAAACGATGCTGATCGTAAGATGGTTAAATCACTAGATGCTATTCCATGGTCTCAAAGACAGTGGGGTCACGCTATGGCTAGAAACGCAATTTCTGCGAAAGCCAAATTAGGTATGGGAGTAAAGAAGTAAAAAAACGGAAAACGCCGTCGAGTGAAGAAAACTGGCAAGTAGAACTAGCCAACGAATTATTCAAACCAATAAAACGCAACTTTACTCGACGGCGTGTAATCGTAAACCATGTCGATGAGATTTGGTGTTCTGATTTGGTAGAAATGCAACATTTCAGTAAATGGAACAAAGGATTTCGGTATCTACTTATGGTTTTGGATGTTTTCAGTAAATACGGTTGGATTGTTCCGTTAAAAGATAAAAAAGGCGAAACCGTTGCTGAAGCATTCGAATCAATATTTAAGGAAGGTAGAAAACCTGAATATTTATGGACGGACAAAGGTAAAGAGTATTACAACAAGTATGTGAAAGACCTCTTAGAAAAGAGTAAAATAACGTTATACTTGACCGAAAACGAGGAAAAGTCGTCTGTTTGTGAACGATGGAGTCGAACAATTAAAACTAAGATGTGGAAACAATTTACTGTTCAAGGTAATACACAGTATTTGGATATGTTACCTAAATTGGTAAAAGAGTACAATAACATCAGACATTCAAGCATAAAAATGACACCAATAGAAGCTAGTAAAAAGAAGAATGAAGGAACCGTTTACTTTAATCTATATGGTGATACGGAGCTATTATCAGCTAAACCTAAATTCGAAATAGGTGATAAGGTTCGAATATCAAAGTATAAAAGAAAAACATTCGACAAAGATTATACCCCAAATTGGACTGAAGAAATTTTCGTTGTAGACAAAATACAATATACAAATCCAATCACTTATAAAATAAAGGACCTTAACAATGAAGAAGTGATAGGATCGTTTTATGAACCTGAACTATTGAAAGCTAAACAAGAGGTATTTAGAATTGATAAAATCGTTCGGAGAGATTACAAGAAGAAACAAGCTTTAGTAAAATGGAAAGGATATAACGATGATTTCAACAGTTGGATACCTTTTAGGGATTTAAAAGACGTATGAAATTGCTTAAGAGAATATTATGTATACATATATTGTGATTACAGATTTGAGTTCTCTCTCTGTCATCAGCTTCCTTAATGGTAGCCAAAAATACTATTTTTTCTGGCTGTTTTCAACGTAATTATTTCAAAGACATATAAGAAAAAATATATATACTATAGTATGAAAGACGAAAAGACGAAAAAAATTGGAAGACCTAGAGTTCTCTCCGAAGAGCAAAGAAAAAATCATAGAACGACTTATAAGCTAAACAAGGAATGGTATTGTGATATATGTAAAAACAACAAAAATTATACATTAGCTGGTAAGTTTTGCCATTTTAAAACTAAAAAACACTTTTTAAACAAAATCATTCAAGATGGTGGTAACCAACAATAATTTAGTATAATATTTTTAACTTAATTCAATTAATCTATTAACTAGACAATTTGAGTTTTTTTGCTTGTACCGCGTTCACTATTTAAAGATAAAAAACAACTATAGATTACGATGAGTATTATCTCGACTAATAGTATGAACAACATCAATCAATTTAAAAACAATCTAAAAAACCACATCAAACAGTTCACTGTTAAGGAATTGAAGTCTGAAGTTCTAAAAGTGAAGAAAGATTTTCAAGTTTCTAAGATGAGACGTGTTGAAGTAGAGAGCATCATTAATAAGAATCCGTGGCATTTCGTTCATTTATTGAAGAAAACAAAGGTAAAGAAAACCAAAACACCTAAAAAGAAATTGGAAGAACCTAAACCAATTACGAGAGAAGAATTAAATAAAAAAATGCGTGACTCGTTAGTAAGAGATACACAGATTTACGCTACCAAATTTTTGGATGATATCGACAATATGGCAGCTAGAAACTCTGGGAAAGTTTTTCATTACGACAAAAATAGTGGGTGGTGGATTCAAAAAGGCAAATCTCGCTATGTTTTACGTACTCCTGAACGAGATGTATTACTAAGTACACTGGACCGCAAAAAGGATGAAGATATGCTGAACCAAAGATATCTATCCGACTAATCCTGCGACCATTTTTGAAAACCGCGTTCAAACACTTAAAGAAATATTAACTATAGATAAATATGCAGGACATAAAAATGTTATCATGAACGAGAGTGAGAGACTAAGCGAGTCTACAACAAAAAACTATATCCTAGTCTATTTTGGTGCTGGTACAGATTTGTTGCCGTTGACTAGCTCTAGATACAAAAAACTTAATCATTTCATATTCGTCGACGCGTTGCCGAAAATACCGCATTAAACACCCAAACAAGCCGGATACCAAAAACGCAAAGACGTAGAATCATTCACCAAAGCGATAACAGACGCCGCTTCGAAGAGGCGTTTTCATCTATCTAGTATCGAAGGAAACCTTTTAACCTTCCACAATCGTAAACGCACTAAAGTGTTAGAATATTACATCAATACGACAGTAAAAGAGGCTCTCGAAGACAAAAGAATCCGAATAATGCTAAACAATGCACTGTGGTTACACGTTCGAGGGTTCTACCCACACGAATACGGCTTAGAAGTCGGAGATCTTCCCAATCTCATCGAGAATCTTGCTCAATTAAGGGAATTTAACAAAGTTTGATCAATTTGGTTAAACGCACTTTTTATTTTAATAATATATAGTTTTTAGAAAATTGGAAAAGCGTTTGTTACAGACAGCGAGTTAGCGTATTTTGAGAAACACTATATAGAGAAAACATGTGCGTTTCGGACTACAAAATTGAAAATGGTAAAGGTTGTATTTTTAATGGCAAGCCGGTTCGGGCAAAACAACTAAACTTTGTGAAATGGTTAAAAAAGCAAGAGGTCCAATAGTTTTCTCATTCACTAATAAAGCCGTAGAAAATGTAAAAAGTAGATTAATTAATATGGGATTCGACAAGGAAGAAGCTAGTGGAGAGTGGAGAGATATATTTATAGTCTTAAGGACAAGACCGTTTTTATTGAAGAATTCAGTATGGTGCCTAACAAATGGATAACCCTAATTTATAAAGCGTTTACAGTGTATGACGTTACTGTTTACATGTTCGGAGACCCAAACCAATGTTCTCCTGTTGAAGGTGGTAGTCAAGTAAATTATGACTATTTAAATTCAAGAACAGTCCACGAAATGTGTCCTAGAGTCGAGACTCTTAAGTACATAGAAAATCATGTAGATACGACAAGCAAACACATGAGATGTTAAAAACGTTTCTCAAACATGGTAAAATATCAACATATTTTCAATCAATTGATAATAAACTCTACAAAAACATATGTTACCTGAATAAAACAAGAGTAGAAGTGAATACAAGATGTTGTAACCACTTTACTTTACAAAGGACAAAAAATACGAAACGGTAGACTTCAAGTATGACAACAAAAAAGAAACCTATAAGGTGTGCGAAAACATGCCAATACTAGCAACAACAAATATTAAAGATAAAAATATATTCAATACTATGGAATTTACAATCGAAGAGATACGAGATAAACGTTTTAGGATTCACAACGAATGGTTTGATACAAAAGAGTTTTCCGAATCCTTCATTCCAAGCTTTTGTGTTACAGTGTACAAATATCAAGGAGCAGATATTAACGAAAGCTATAATATTCACGATGTAAACCGGATGGATAAGAAACAATTGTACACAGCTTTGTCTAAAACAACGAAATTAGAATTCATACACTTGAATAACAACGAACTAAACAACAAGTATTTCATCCAAAAGCAACCTATCTTAGAAATAGTTAATAGCAAATTTAGCAGTTTGTACAAAAATGGTAAAATCTACAAGGTGACGTTCGATAATGACGTGATTTACGTGGGATCAACATGCGAAGAGTTAGAAAGACGCCTCAAATGGCATCTATCGAATAGTAAAAGCCAAGTGTTCAAACACGCCAAGAAGAATAGAATTAATTGTTAACGCACCGAGTAAAGACAAAAAGAATTTGGAAAACGTAGAAAACGGATATATTCAAGAATATGCTGAAAAGTACGGCAAACTACTATTAAACATCAAAGCGAATCCAATAAGAAGGAAAAAGGTGGAATACAAAGTCAACATCGAGAACAAACAACAGCTTGAAGAGAGAATAGCAAAACTCGAGAAAAAACTAACAATCATGGACGATACGAATAACAAGCAACTTTATTTTGACGCAATCATCAATGGAAAGAGACAAAACGATGGCTAGATACAACAAAAAATCAAAGGACGAAACATAGTTTACTCTTCTTGACGACGTTTTTAACTTCAAACCTTTTATCTCGACTGCATGCTCGTTGGCACTTAATGGTAGCTACTACCGGTGTTGTTCTTCATTATAATATCATCTTTTGTGTTTGCCAAGAACACATAAAAAGAAGTAGCCTGCGTTCAAACGAGTCGTACAAGTCTACGCTCGGACATTTCAACAGTGCAAACTGAGCGGCTATACGTAGACTAAGAAAAGTAGTAGTTCTAAAAAACAGTGGTTTCATGAATAAATTTAAAGATACAAGTGAGAAAAGCCAAACGAGAAAATTTCATGGTACATAATT
>JANVCF010035120.1:0-13748 GCA_025388745.1 Hydrozoanthus gracilis
TTTATAACCAGTTAATGCTTGGCCCTTGACCTCAAATTTGGATCGAACTCTGTAGTAGGCAGACGCAGGAAGAGCAATTCGCAAATCTCTAAGTTGTCAAAAGATAAACAAGATGCGAAAATGCAACGACACAAGACCTAAGAGAATAACAAATGTCTCAGTTTAAAAGGGAAAATAAAAACTAAGTTTGATTTGTCAACAAAAGCTTAAGCTAAAGGACTTGATGCGAGCTTGTGCGGTAACTGTCAACGACCACTATTTCGGAGGCAGGTTGATGTTTTTGGGAGACCGCTCCTTTCTGAATTGTAATCCTCCATTACTTCTCTGCTTTTCAATAAGTCCCTGGCTGTATTTTTCTATCTCCTGACAGCATGTACATTTCTCTTATATTTGTTAGCTTCGTTGAGTTGCATTCACCACATTTACACCCTTTGAGTTTGACAAAAATACGAGGCGTTTAGCAAATCAATAAAACTCTAAATTTAACTTTCAAGGATTTTGTGAATACGAAATGAGTTTATTAAGCTTACCAGTCGCTGAGAAGAATATTATTCAGGACACTCTTTCTTTTAGTGGCACTTGTTTGTTTTATTTTTCAAGCTATTCTGCGCAATTGGCTGGTCTTCGTATAGATTCTATCTGCTGCGGTTGAACTCCTGAAATCGTTGTCTGGCTCATTTCAATGTTAAAATAGTTTTTTTTTACTCCCTGGAGATTCTGATTTGGCCTCTGCATCAGAATAGGAACATGTTCCATCCATTTCAAACAAATATACTACATGCTGCAAGCTTTGCTTGACACGCACGACAAGGACTCACTTACTTGACGTCACAGCCTTTCTAGGACCCAGGCCTCCTTTGACTCGGTCAGGAGCAAAATGGGTCATGTTTTTACACACCATAAAACGAAGGGGAAAACTGTAAATCAGTTCATTTTTTTAAAATTCAGGCTGGAAACATGTGCGGAATTGGTGGTAAAAGCCATTTCTGAGCCGTGATATACACTTTAAAAAACTATTTTATAATTTTATTTAATTTGAATTATCTGGTGAGAACAGGCCATATTCAAATTCAAGTTGGTAGTATTCATAACCAGTTGTGACAGAACATCCCAGATGAAGCACTCTGTCTGGTGGGACTTATGATGGCAGATCTGTATGAAGATCAACTTGATTTAATTGTTTGTTGCTGGCCTTGCCGCTGGGAATCAGAGAGTAGCAGCACTGTCTTTAATCATTCCATTTTTTTGCAAAATAGATTAATTGTCATTAGGACTTCACACAGTCATACTATACAGTTAACTGATTGTTCTTGATCATAAGTTATTGTAGCTGAACACTAATCTGCATGAGTGTAAATATAAGTGTACAGTATAGAATGCAGCTGCGCATAAGAGTAGCTTTTGAGATCAGCTAGCTAGGATCTCGGTAATGGAGTATAATAAGAAGCAGTAACTGTTTATAGTTATAAGTATCATTTAAAAGTATGTATATTAATTTCTCTTTCCATTCTTAACTTTTTTAAGAAAATGATGTGTATTTTTACCTCCTGAATAAAGATTCATGTGCATTTATTCTTTATTGAGCAAATTTTCCACCCTACATATATGGGCCTTATTTGGATCTATATGATTATTACAAGTTTTTGGCTGTTTCCATCCTATTTGAACCTTATTTGGGTCTGGCTGATTGTTAAAATCTAGGGATTCTGTCACTTTCGATTCATCCATCTGGGCAAGTTATACAATAAATATTCTCTAAAGATATTGAATTAAACATGTATTTTTTTCTAAACAAAAATTAAATTTGTGTTTATTATAAATAATAATTATTAATGTTTATTATAAATAATAATTAAGTATTTAAAGTGCTTATATCTAATCATATTTAAAAACACTGGGTTTTTTAAACTAAGGCAAAAGCTTCTTTGAATAAAAACATTTTAAGCTTTGTTTTAAAATTGGCCAGGCAGATGATGTTTTGAATGTGAGCAGGAAGCTTGTTCCCAAGTTTAGGCACAGCGATGGAAAATGCAGCTTCGGAATCACTTTGTGTCGCTCTAGATAAAGTCCTTGGACCCTCTAGTTGTAAAAAAGCTTGAGTTCTGAGGCCAGGGCATTTTATATTTCTTAGATTAGTTTGGATAAGTTGTTAGGGCTTTTTCCATGGATGCATTTGAAAACAATGGTGAGTAGTTTGAACTTGATTTGGGCTTGGATAGGCAGCCAATGAAGATTCTTTAGTAGGAGTGTGATGTGCAAGGACTTTGGAACTTTGCAGATGAGGCGTGCAGCATAGTTTTGTATTAACTGAAGATTAATTAAACCATTGAGAAGAGAATTGTAGTAGTCAAGGCGTGGACGAGTAGTTTACTGGTTTCAGTTGTTAGGTAGCGTCGGATCTTTGAGATATTTTGGAGAGATAAGCAGCATAAAAAGATTATATAAGATTACACATATCTACCACTATACCATGCACCCAGCTGTACTAATTAGATTATTGACATTTCGAGATATTTTCAGCCAACAATTATATTGTTGTAATTCCACCCTATACTACTCTTGACTATTCAGAAAACTTCCAGTGCACACCCTATACTATTATTCGATCTACCCTATACTACTATTAGGTTTTTCATATATTTTTTGTCTGTCCTATACTACTATTTTGCCCTGTATGCTCCTTCAGGAGATGTGTATAATTTGCCTCAAACTGTGTTACTAAAGCATTCAGATTTTGTTCATGAAATTCAATCAGGGAAAAATAATTATTATGGACATTTAATGGGATGGTAATCAAATTTATATTAACTTAATCAGTACAGCACTGTGATTTAGCAGCAGTAGAACTGTTACATTGGCTACATGGTTCTTTTTTTATGCTGTTTATCTTACACAGTTCCCAAAATAATTATGTTCATCATAATCCATGCAGACTCAAGGATCTTTAGTTTAAGTGCGCTGCTGTCAATATTTTGATGTGTTCTGTAATGTGGAAAGCTTCTTTGACAAAGAAACTTGAGTTGGCATTTATTTTGTAGCTGTTGGTTAATTAAGTCTATTAGTTAATTCTGAACTGGCTATTGCTGTCGTGATTTGTCTGTCAGACATTCCCCTTTGGCCCCTTTGCTTAGAATTTTGTTCTTGATCAGTGTAACTGTGGCTTTGGATACCCATAAAACCTACATGTAACAGAGGGAGGGAGGTGTCAGGCATGCACACATCGACTTCAGTGGAAGCCAGCGCACATATAATGTTATACACACAGCTGGTGAAACTACCAACAAAACGATTATACAGGAAACAATGCTGTACCTGTTTACTTATCCTTCTTATATATAATTATGCAATTTAAAGCAATGGTGATTACAGATAAACCAATTGTTATTTGACTCATACAGCATCTAACTCAAGTTTTTATATTTTTTTTATTCATTAAAGGTGTTTAGCATCACAAGGTCTGATCCAACTATAACATTTGCGACAGAGCTCTGGTTTAACATAAAAACGTTGTTGAGACAAGAACGAGACTACTTCTTCAAGTAAGCAGTTTTACTTTATTTTTATTGAAACTGAGGTGCATGATTATAATATTGATACATTTTTTGTATTATAATAAATTTGTAAAAATCAATAATATTGTTATAAAATTATGTATGGCTGAGTGTTATAGTTATTTCACCCGCTAAAACTTTGTTATTGGTTAATTTGAGATCAGCAAGCTACTATACACAGTCTGACCACCACAATGAATATATAAATAGATAATAACTTTATGTGTCAAATTTGATAGCAGTTAAAAAACCACTAATTGGGGACACAATAAAATTATATTAACAATTACATATTAATTATAATAGCTATGATAAAACATTATTTACATATATAAAATGTAAGATCTTAACAAATACATAAAACGCAATAATTATAGTGTATAGATGGTATGAAATTACTAGATAGCGAGTTAATTAAATATATATGTGATTGGCTGCATGGTTACAAATTGCATAGTTTGCATTTAGAGCAGTTGTCATCTGATGATAATTTAGATGGATCTGGAGTTTACAAAATTGTGTTTTAAATTTAGATAGTACTGTTATATTTCTGATTTAATTAGGTAGTTTGGACCATAGCTTAGGTCCGAAATAACTAATTAAACTCGCTGTTCGAAAATGGTAACTATAACTTGATGGTGTAAAAAGCTATGAAGTATATTAATTTTTGGATAGATTCCATGTTTAACTTTATTTGACGGTTGGCTATGAGCGGCCACACACAACACTCAGAGTGGATTTATTTTTCTTTTACTATAAAAAAACGGGAACGAGTTCCAACTGCTACAACTGCTACATAAATGTACGTTTCTCGCAGAAAGATATTTAGTTTACTCTGACGAACCTGTTCCTATAATGGACTGATGAACCTGTGTTGTATCTGAGTTAGATTGAGCAATTGTATCATGAAACTAGTTTTGCAGGCTGAGAGCTAAATTTAGTTGATGGTTATCAGCTTGGTTTCATTTTTGGATGCTGCAGCAGATATTGTGAAATTTTCTGCTGATGTCATAATTTGCTGTCTAGCCACTGTTTAGTTTTCCATTAAGAATTTTACACTACAATATTAATCAAACTAAATTCTAAGTAGACAGTCAGATGGGGAGAGTGACCACACGGTCACACTCCTCCCCCCTTGAACTTGTCCAGTCCCTGGGCAAATGACAAATACACAGAGTCACAACAATCATAGTTCATGAGTTCAAAATCAGAGTTCAGTGAAACACTGAGCGAGGGCTGTGGTATGGGTTTGTATGTCTCCCTTTAGTGCTGCGTTGAAAACGCCATAGCTGAGGGGTCCTTGGTCTTGATGGAGGGGATAGGTTGCAGACAGGTCCTGGGGCAGGATGGCACCCAATAATCAGGTGGATATCCTCCTCATCGCTAGATGAATCACTCTCGAGTGGGGGACCTGGCTGCATTGGCTTCCTAACAGGATGTCTTGGTCTGGGCATGACAGTGGGTGGGTCTGTTCTAGGTTTAGGACATACCTGCAGTTCTGCGCGATTAATTCTCAGGCCACCGGTCCCATCAGCTAGCTCAATGTTGTACACGTCACCACGACGCTGAACAACGTTGTAAACGATACTGGACCACTTGTCCCGAATCTTGTTTCTCTGACGAATAGTTTGGTTCCTGGTTAGCAGTCGCTCTCCAACTCTAATCTCTGATGGTTTGGTTCTTGGATGGCGGTCATATTTCCGCCTCTCGGAGTCAACTCTGGTGTGCTGCTATCCAGGGGTCACCCTCATCCTGGTCCTCAGGGGTAATTAGGGTCTCTCCTATAAGTCTTGGGTCCTGTCCAAACATCAGATAGTAGGGGGAGTAGTCAGTGGAGGAGTGTGGTGTGCTATTGTACGCATAGCACAGTTCCTTCAGGTGCTCGGGCCATCTCCTTTTCTATTCAGGGGATAGGGTCCTCAGGAATTCATGGAGGGTACGGTTGTACCTTTCACACGGACCATTACCTTGTGGGTGGTAGGGTGTTGTCCTGGACTTCTTGACACCATATAGCCTGCATAGCTCCCTCACAAGCTCTGCCTCGAAGCTTCTGTCCTGGTCTGAGTGGATCCTTTGTGGCACGCCATACACCAAGAACCACTCCTTGACCAAGGCCTTCACAACAGTTGAAGCACGCTGGTCCTTGGTAGGGATAGCAATAGTGAACTTGGTGAACACATCAGTTAACACCAGAACATTCTCTCTCCCATCTGAGGCTGGTTCCAACTGAGTGAAGTCCATAGCCAGTACTTCAAGGGGTCTGATTGCAAGTAGGCTTCCCATGGGGGTCCGAGTTGGATTATAGGGCCCCTTTGCAACAACACAACGTTCACACTCGTTGACATACTTCTTAAAATCAGCCTGCATTCCTGGCCACCAACATCTATCACGTACCAGTCGCTCTGTCCTCTCTGCTCCTTGGTGCCCGCTGCAGTCATGGGTGGTGCGTAGCAGTTCACCCCGGAGACATTCTGGGAGGAGTAGCTGTAAGTGCTCCCTTCCATCACTGGCAGTCACCTTGCGGTAGATCAGGCCCTTTCTTTCAACAGTACGAGCCCAGTTGCTCATATATTTGAGTGCCTCTCCCCCCTCTGTCACTCGTTCAGCCTTGGATGGTTTGCGCCCAGTTGTCCTGTAGTGAATCAGACATGCGATGCTGGGGTCGCAGTGTTGCAACTTAGTGACCAGCTCCAAATCCCATGAAGGTAACAAAGTGGCCATGTCATCGGCTGGCCCAACTACTTGTTACACACGAACGCAGCATTGATATCAGCCAGGTAGACAGCAGACTCTAACAGTTCCTTCTGAACCTCCTCTGGCACAGGAGTGGTTGCTAGCGATGTGGCGAGGGTTGCACTCACACCCTCCAACGATGTCTCCTCGTCCTCCTCATGGGGACGGCGACTCAGTGCATCTGCATTCTGGTTTGAGTGTCCGCTCCGGTATTTGATGGTAAAGTTGAAGTTAGCCAGGTCAGCGACCCAGCGTTGCTCAGTAGCCTTCAGCTTTGCTTTGGACTGCAGGTACATGAGAGGGTTGTTATCCGTGTACACAGTGAAAATGGAACCAAGGAGGTACTCCCGGAATTTCTCTGTAACTGCCCACTTTAGGGCCAACAGTTCCAGCTTTTGCAATGAATAGTTCTTCATGTTCCTCTCAGGTCCCCGCAGCCCTCGGCTTGCATAAGGGACCACCCACAGCTTCCCATCTTGCACCTGGGATAGGACTGCACCCAGTCCGTCGTTTGACGCATCAGTCTCGAGTACGAAGGGGAGGTTGTAGTCTGGGTAGGCCAATACAGGGGCACTGGTGAGTGCCGTCTTCAGTGTTGAGAACACATCCTGGCACTCAGTCGACCACTTGTTCCCTACTGCAGCACTTCGGTTGCAACCGCGCTTTCCTCTGTCATTAAGTTCTGAGTCCAGTTCTTGCAGGGGCTTTGCATTTTGTGCGAAGCCAGATACAAACCGTCGGTAATATGAGCAAAAGCCAAGAAATGATCTCAGTTCCTTTAGAGTTTTGGGTCTTGGCCAGTTGTCCACAGCCTCGGTCTTCGATGGGTCGGTTGCCACTCCGTCAGCCGTTATGATGTGGCCCAGGTAAGTGACACGCTGCGAGAAGAACTGGCATTTCTTTGGCCCTATCTTCAATCCGTGCCAACACAGTTTATCCAGTACCATCCTCAGTCTCCTCAAGTGTTCGTCAATGTCTTTGCTGAAAATAATTATGTCATCCAGGTCTCGGAACACTGTTTGCATCAGGCACTGGAATGTGGCTGGTGCATTTGAGAGGCCATAGGGCATTCGGATGTACTCGAACAATCCCATGGGAGTGGTAATGGTTGTCTTGTGGCGGTCCTCCGGATGGACTTTCACCTGGTTGTATGCAGAGGCTAGGTCGATTGTGGAGAACTGTTGTGCTCCCCCGAGGACATCGAGGCTTTCTTCTGTGGGAGGTGGGGGAAACCGGTCCTTACGACACTTGGCATTTAGGGTGCGGTAGTTGACACATAGGCAAAATGCACCTGACTTTTTGCGAACGAGAACTATAGGTGATGCAAAGTCGCTCTGGCTTGGCAGGATTACTCCTTTGTCGAGCAGCTCCTGCAGATGTTGCTTGACCTCTGCGAACAGGTTGGGTGGAATCCTCCAGTGACGCTGGGCGACCGGTTGGTCATCCACTGTAGGTATTCGATGTTGCACAGTGGGGGTGCAACCGATCTCCTCCCCCTCCCTTGCAAAGACATCGCTGTACTCTGCGAAGACTCGCAGAGCCTCCTCCTGCTGCCTTTCAGACCCTGGGAAGTTGTCCAAGGAAATTCCCCCTGGGAGCACTGGGGTCGTATGGTGGTCTGCTTTCCTGTCACACCACAGTTTAGTGTGTTGTTCACATACTGCTCCCAACTGACAGGTCAACACCACCATCTCATTGCTCGATACCTCAAAGGACAGTTGTGTGGCACTGGAAATCTGGTTGACAGCTTGTATTGTTCCTAGTCGGGTTCTCGGCTTGAGCCAAATGTCTTTGGAAGTAAGGTTTGCCACCTGAATGATGTAGCAGGTCTTGGTGGCATTTACTAAGGTGCTAGTCACCTGTAGTTTACCTTCAACGTCTACATTCAAGGGTTAAACTATTGCCCGCTCCCCGCATACAGGTCCCGAAACAAGAACATTGCAAACCATATTGGCCAGTACCCACACAGTGTCAGTTCTGGCAACCCGCACTAACCCACTAGTGGGCCCCTTTCTTTTCCCAACCTGCTGGGGATCCTCCAAACTTGCACTTCCCTTTGTAATCTCTGCAAACTTCGGGATGTAGTCCAGAATATTTGTGCCTAGTAGCCCTGGAATGGGTCTCCTCCCCTGTATACTGTCTTGAGTGTCTTTCATGGTCATGACCCCACGCTCAGGAATGGTCACCTCCCCAATTGTTACATCTACTTTTAAGTACCTGAGGTAGGGAACATCCAACCAATTCATCCCCCTGATGGTTAGCATATCTGTCTCTATTAGGTCTCCACAAGCAGGACGGAGGTACTCTCTGTAGAATTCCTCCATTATAAGAAAGACCATCGAGCCAGTGTCAATGATGCACTGTACAGGGACACCATCAAACTTTGCAGTCACTGTGGGGTTGCCCCCAACCAAAGTATCAATTAAAGGGTCACTGACCTGCTGGGATGACGAGCCACTGTTCTTGAGCTCCAGAGTTTCCCTGCTGTTAACCACTATTACATCTCAGACCTCTGTCCCTCTTCCAATGAGGGCACTGGTTTTGGTAGTGCTCCCCGCTGCCACACTCGTAGCACGTCCCACATCGTCTCTCCCCGTTGTCGAGTCTTGACACCAGCCCCGCCAGGATTTGTTGCTGTGGGTTAGCATCTTTCCTTGCTCTGCTAGTTGCAGGGCGAGGAGCTCTTGTTGTCTGTGGAGGCTCTCCGCTACGTTCTTCTGGCCTGACGGAGGCCAGGTTGCACTGGCCCTTTGCCTCATCACAGACCACTTCGTCGCCGACCGTGGCAGTTGCTGCTCGGGTTCCAGCCAGGTCACCCCCTCTTCATCGTCCAACCAGAGTTGTACCTCTTCCCTTATATCATTGTAGCTCTTCTCTGGGTGGTCGCGCACCCGTCGACGAACCTCCAGACGCAGGGTCGGGTCTTGTAGGTTTTCCAGGAACTGGTCCCTCAGCAACTTGTCCTTGTCCTGGACAGCTGCTGGATCATGTCGCTCAACCCGTGCAAGCAGCACCATCAGGGCATGTGCGAAGTCACGTACAGTCTCCCTTTCCTACTGGTGGCGCCCAAAGAACTTCCAGAGAGCTTGCGTCGGTGTCAGCTGCTCCCGAAAGCTGGCCCGCAAAACCTTGAACAGGTTTGTAGGAGTAGAGCAGTCTGTAACCGGCCGCAGGCGCACCTCGTCCTTGGCTGCACCTTCCAGATGGTAAACAAGGAAGTCGACTGCATCGCTGTTTGATTGGCCGCGTGTTGCCCAGGTTGCGTCCGCTATCCAGTCCTCCAGGAACTTATCATTCCTGGTGCCATTGTACCTCGTTATCTTCTCCTCCCGGGAACACTCGCTTTAATGGTAGGCTTGGTAGGCTGACCTGGCCCGCCTCCTGCGGCTCCATTCTGAGTCAACATTGCCTCCAGGTCCTTTAACTTGTTGGCCAATCCAGCTATTGCCTCCTCTTGCGATGACATCTTACTCCTCCCCGTTTAAAATATCAAAAACCAAGACTGAAATCCCAATTCTGACACCAATTTGACGGTTGGCTACGAGCGGCCACACACAACGCTCAGAGTGGATTTATTTTTATTTTACTATAAAAAAAACGGGAACGAGTTTCAACTGCTACATAAATGTACGTTTCTCGCAGAAAGATGTTTAGTTTACTCTGACGAACCTGTTCCTACAATGGACTGATGAAACTGTGTTGTATCTGAGTTAGATTGAGCAATTGTATCGTAAAACTAGTTTTGCAGGCTGAGAGCTAAATTTAGTTGATGACTATCAGCTTGGTTCCATTTTTGGATGCTGTAGCGAATATTGTGAAGTATTCTGCTGATGTCATAATTTGCTGTCTAGCCACTGTTTAGTTTTTCATTAAGAAGTTTACACTACAATTTAATCAAACTAAATTCTAAGTAGACAGTCAGATAGGGAAAGTGACCACACGGTCACTTTTAAATGAAGTGAAACTTAAACAATGAAAATTAAGGCCGTGTTTTACATTGGTTAACTATTAAGTATAAGGTCTGCAAGTTACAGTATCTGCATGCATATTTTTTGTTGGTTGGTCTTGCATTCAAACAATTAAACAGCTTGATTTGTATGTCATTCCTATTACCAAACTCTCAGAGTCTGATGTTGAGAGCATGCATAGTACCAAGTTTTCTTTATCTTCTTTATTAACTTTACAATTGCCTCCATTATTTTTATCCAACCTTACTTACAGTAATCAAGTGAAGGAATAACTTCAACACTGCAGTAAAAGTATAAGTAAAGAATTAATACTCGCGAAGAAGTGCTGCAGTGCTTATTCAAGGGCAGCACCTATTAAGTTTGTGGGCCTAGATGTGGTGCTTATTCAAAGTGCAGTGCATATACCAGGATTCGGTTGATTAATGGTCACGTGCCTCTGATCAAATTCAAATACAATTTCACAGATGTTGCCCGCTCGGCGAAGTTGTGCCGTCTTTGTTTGTTTGTCTATGCTTTTTGATTATTCAAGAAGTAAGTTTTGTTTTCCCTCGAGTCCCTCGATGTCCTGACTAATTGTTTCCCTTTGCACTACACATTCAGTGTATACATTTGTAAAATAATATAATTACTTAATGCAATTTTAATTGAAACACTCAAAAGTGTTTTACTGTTCTTACTATTAAAGCGTATATCCCTGAATTTGTAGTGTGGCTATAATTATACAGCAATCAAGGGCAAGTGAAACTAATTGCAAAATACACTACAAGCTCCTACAGTAATTTATTACTTCATTCCTAAAAAATGTTTTCATGCAGTTCGGATCACATAAATAGTTCCTTTTTTCTGTTGTTCTCTTCAGCTCAGCCAGTGTTTCTCTGCTGGTCCAGTTGACCTTCACAAACTGCAACAGTTAAGTGGATTTGACGGGTTCTTCGATACGAAAAGGTATTTGATAATTATTTTGGGTAACATAATTACTTAAATTAAATTAAAATCACTACCTAAAACCAGTTTCTTTTTAATTTTGTATATTATTCGTTGAACATACTTCTACCATCGTGTTATCCCTTTCTCACAAGAAAAACAATTTTCCAGACGGTTTTTTCTGGTAATTGTGAAGAATAACTCACTTATACTTAGTGCTCACAGGGAACAGCTGCAGTATGCATTCAGGTTATGCAGTTGCCCCCCTTAGCAGTGGGTGGGGCAGAGCTGGCCCGATTAGGGAGAGAGGGGAAACTGCTGCCCCGCTCTCAAATTTGACAAGCGGTTCTCCTTTAATTAGGAGCCACCACATTTAGAAAGTTCATAACTAATTAATTCTGTTGGTTGTTTTGATTTATTTTTCACAATTACTGAAAAAGATGTACTGCATTAAAGGTTCGGGTTCTTCATGAAGCAACTGCTGCAACTGTTCTTTGATTTGCGACTCAGGAATTTTCCAATTATCCTGACTTTTATTGCATGTTCTGTCACCTCATACCCCCAAAGTGCTTCTTCCAGTCGCAGGCTGCCTGCAGCAATGTGTTTACGGCCCTTTGATTGCCAAACCTGAGTCTTGAAACCCTTTCAGTTCTAGTCAGTTAACAGTATCTAACTAATCTCCTTACATATATATAACTCCTAGAAAATAGTAAAATTATTGTTTCTAAGAAACAAACTGCTTTGGAAAAAATGTAATATATAAATAGTGTCCTCTAGCTAGTTGGGGTAATTTGATTATATACCCCATTAATTACTACTGTGGCAGACTGAATGGGCTTTATTCTTCGGCAGTTTAACGCTTAATACTTGGCCTAATGTAAGAAAACGTTTTTTCTAATGTAATGGTCACACCACTGATGCACCTTCATCTTCAGCAGCCCAATATCTATGGTATGTCTTTTATTTTACGTTACTCTGTAGGCTTATTCGGCCTGAACGTGTTTATAGTCCCAGTTATGGTAACTTCTCCCCACCGGAGCCTGCCATACTTTTTGTTAAACAAGTTTGGTAGAGCTATACTTTCCAGCTTCAGTAGTTGCATATGTTTGCATTGATCCTAATTCTCATTTTCTCAGGAAGAAAATGTCTTGTTTTTATGAGAATTTAGATGTGGATAATTTGATGGGACTTAAGGGTAATTGCAAAACTGATAACCCTTTTCAAATAGTGCTTGGAAACTAAACTCAGTCTAAACAGGGTATCAACGATTATTTGGAAAAAATCCAAAACAGGAAAGTTCCTAAAATCATTTAAACGAAATAATTGAAAGATCTAGTGCAAAAACGATGTAAGTGACCTTTTAACGAAGTTCCCCATTCTCCCTACAGTACAATATCCCTCTTATCTCTTTATAAGTATTGGGAGAATTTGGCATTTCATGAAAGCACTTGTACATTGCTTGTTCACTAGGCCCTCCTATTATATATAATCTCAAATGTAAGTATACGTATAGTTTATATAAGTTACTGGTGTACAGAAAAACCCAACCTCACTATCAATTCAGTATAAACTGATTTGGATTCGGCTGATCTATCAGTCTAATTTGAAAACGTACGTCAGATGGGGCCATGCCGCCATTATTAAAGTGCCTGTGAAGTGAAAAAAGAAGAAAATGCTGAAAATCATCTGGTGAGTTTTAGAAAAACTGTTTGTGCTTTAGGATTGATTGGTTATTAAATGTTTTCCCTAACAGCTGTTAGAGTTCTCCGATGAGCCAGATGGATTGCAAGACGAAGCGAAATGGTTGAGGGGCAGGTTATGCCACGTGACCTAAACTACTTTACTTTACGATAGTTATTGGTAATTGCATGTTATTACATATCTGCCAAGAAAAACCCATTGAGCTTTACAATGGGTTTCCAATTTATATTCGTGTACATACTCTACCTCAATAAGTTAAAAAAAGCAAGATTATGTACTAGTTGAAGTGAAATAAAATCGAGATTTTATGTTTTTCGATTCCCTAAGTCCCTATAGAGTAATATCGGGAGTGCCTGGTAAGCATGGGTTTGGAGTGTTGCGTAAGAACTTTGATCTTTTCAATTTGTTTTTAAAATAGAACACGGAGAACAGAACACTCAAATTAATTTGTTAGGTTAATAGGTTGAAGAATTTGTTAGTTTTTTTCGGGAGCACTCTAGATGTTGTCACCAGATAAATATATTCTTACCTAGAATAGTTGGGTGAACAATAAAACTACTGCTGGATATAGCAGGTTTCTAACGAAAACTCGTCTATAAGTAAAACACTTCTTTAGTAAGGACTGTGGTAGATCGCAGCGGATGTCTCTTCGTTGTTAAAATGCTCTTTCATTAACATCTTTATTTTTCGTTAATAGGTAGAGGAGTTGGATGTTTTAAAACAAAACAAGGTACATACAGTATGACGATATGGAAGATAACCTCGTTTAACTAGCGCACGACGTCAGTTTTCTCTCTCCTTTCTCCCCCCACCCCCCATAATCCATCTGCGTAATCTCAAATCCGTACGCACCTGATAAATGCCCAAGTAA
>JANVCF010035231.1:0-13739 GCA_025388745.1 Hydrozoanthus gracilis
TGTTGGTATATGCAAGAACCGGAGTTATTTGCTATTTTTGTCCCGTGTAAATGCAGCCCTAAGTGCTGAATATAAGCTTGAAGGCTGAGTCACTACGGAAACTCAATGATACCATTCCACAAATTCTACGAAAACTGAAATGGCTTTGAATAGACTTCATTTTTGTTTCGAGGTATTACTTTGTTTAAATGCGCACACAATAGAAATGCTATGGAACCATATTTTTGTAAGAAAGATTTAATTTTAGTAACAACAGTTTATTTCAACCATCATTTTACCTAGGGAAGCAGTCATTTAACCCCAAAGGAAATGAACACCCGCTTGCAAGATACTGACTTGAACGAAATAATAACTCACATTTTTGTGTATCCGTACATTGCTTTCCGTTTATAATTAGCGGCTGTGCTGTATTTTGTGAAACTTCCACTAATAGCAACGACAGGAATAGACACAACTTGCCTGCGAACTAGAGGTCTATCTGACTGTGCGTCTAACTCAAGACTGCATTTCGGGCAATGACCTGTATTTTGCTATAGCTGGAAAAAGCTGGCATACTCTTATTATTTCTGCAGATAAACATTTCTATCTTTGATTAAAAGTAATCATTTTCCTATGCGGAGTTGAGTGTGGTGAGTGTACAAACCCCTGGCCTTCTTAGCGTCCTGTTTATTGTTCGATCCTGCACAACTGCCAACCTTTGCGGCTGATGTTAAGCAGGCAATCTTTTTATAGTTAGTTCCGCAGACAGTTATAGCCATTCCTCAAAGTTTTCTAAATTTGTGTTGTTTAAAAGTGTTCTCCCATTACGTGTCTTGAGTTGGTCGAGAAAATATTTAGCTCAACGCCTAACTGACGTAAAAATCTAGTTGTTATATTATTTTATCTCAGTAACAGTAGACACTTTGGGTTTTGCACTTGGGCTGCCAAGTTGGAGTATAAAAATTAGTTTCGAAAAAATCAAAAATTATATTTTCGTGATTTATTTAACGGTTTTTATGCCTTTGGACCTTTTTAGCCTAGCTTCATTGTTGAATAAGATGAAAAATAAGGCACTTTGGAAAAGAAGACAAACCTCGAAAGCACATGTAGAACATGTGAACTTCTTCGCAACACAAGAGAAATCAAAATGCATTCACTTAAGCTAATTATCCTTTATGATCTGTCTTCCGCTGTTATTAGGCTTGTAAACTGTTCAAAATGTAAACAGTCTAATTAATTTTAGCTGCGGAAACGGCTTTACTTTAGAGCCGATATGTAAAGAACAATTTCCTCACATAAAGAACTCAAGGCTTTTTCATATCCATTTAGAATGAGAAAGACAACCACAAGAGATTCAGAAAAGAAATTTTTTAAAGAGTAACACTGATTTAACTTTTTATTCATATTTACTTTTGTGTTTGTTGGGCACTTAAGAAAAACTTTAACTTGCTTATTAGTAGTCGCCTATACTAACATGCACAATTTTGGCTTCTCTGGTGCGAACATCATATGCCAGTGACGCGGAGTTCGCGGAGTTTAGAATGAACACTTTGACTATATCTTTCGGCACCATTGCAATTTATCCGTTCAAACAGGAACTGTGCATTTTGTATCACATTTCTTTTTTTAGTGCTGTTGGTTATTTTTGGTACTAGTTGGTCCAATCAAATAGCCACAGTGGATGGTGAAGAAACAAAAACCGAGCCGCACGCAGTTTTCCGGGTTTTTTTTACTTTCTCTAATTTATTTCAACTGAGCCTTAACTTTCTCAGTGTTTACAGCAGTGCTACTTTCGTGTTTTGATTAGCCGTACTACTTCTAACGGGTGAGTTCAAAGTAGGTTATCATCATGCAAAACTGCCGTCGAGATCTCCTTGTTTAGTGTGTCATTAACTTTCATCCCCTCGGGAAAAATAGTTGCCGACACCTGCTCTCGCTCTGGCTTGTGATACAGTTTTACGATATTTGCTACGTAATTAATGAACTGTTATTTAGCATGTTTTGTGAGAAACTAAAGGGCCTGCTCTGCCGTTTTGAAAACAAGTACAGACTTTAAAAAAACAGTAAGAAAACAATGATTTTTCTTGTTTCCTAACACAATAGTTAATGTATAATTAAATAAAGTGACTGCTATTATTACCATAAACACGTCCGTCCTGTTACAACAAAGCCTTGCCGCTTGTGCGTAAACGCTATCCAAGGCTGGAAGCAATGACGCAAGAACACACGAGCAGGTCAATTTCTTTCTCTAAAACGCTATTATGAATTTATCGAAATTAAAATGGTAAGGCTTTGTTCATAGCAAACTCATGCAGATTTGAGAATAAATATTCCGTATAGAGTGTCATAAACAAGTCAATCAATATTGAATAAAAGCCCATCTGGCTCACATGCTGTTTGAAGTATAAGTTCCTGAATGACTTTTGAGAATCTACGAGGGTAAAGTTAAAACTCCCTTCTATCACTCCGTTTCTGCAAACTCGCATCTTGTAGTAGTTGGCTGTCTGTTTATTAAAGACTAATAATTTTTCGTGGTGTTGGAGTCTTGTGTAGTCCTGATTTTGTTAGCAAACAATAATGAACGCTGAACCAATATTTATGACCTGGGGACAGAACCAGTTATTGACTCGACAAAGGGAGAAGCTATTGACTGGTGACAGTTAAAAGACAAAAGCTTCCCTAATTCACCTGGGAATGACAAATGTGCTTGCTCTATAAGCACTTATTTCGCTCAGAGAAAAGCGTTATCCAAACAAAAAGTTTTTTCTCTAGCCCAACTACTTATATCAATATAAGTGCAGTACTAAATTATTTAGAAGTGCTGCGTCCCATATTTATTCCCGATGTACAAGCGTCTGTTGAAAAATTTCCTTTGAACAACCGTTTTACTATTCTATACAAAACACGACTGATATAGGTCATCCAGTTGTCAGGAGCACGACCAGAAAGTTCCCGAAAACAATTTGGAAGCTCGTTTAATTCACGTGAGGCTTTCTAAATATAACTGACTTGTTTTTATTGCAAAATAGTTCAGACTTGAAGTATTATATCGTGACATAATTTTTTAACACAGTTTAGCTTGACCTCCAATAAATTACCAAAAAAGGTTTATCATCAACACATCCAAACAATACAATCATCTTTTAGATCTAAAAAGAACGGTTTAGGTTAAAACCTATTTTATTGTTTGTAGATAAATCTCTTCTTCGATAACCGATAAACCGTCCGTTAACCACATAACATACAAATCGGCTTCTTTTCTCGGCCCATAAATACCCGTTCTCGTTTAAATAAAGTCTTTGGAAAGTTCTTTTCAATAGATAGCGTTTTATAGCTTTGTTATTTGCATCCCGCCACATGATTGCACTCACGCACCGTGAGACATCAGTGCAAAGTCGAATATAGTTGTTTTCCGTCTTCTGGCCCTATAATTATTTCTAAGGGCTGTAGATAAGCCAGAAGCAGCAAAGATTTAATTTAACTACTTATCTTTATCCTCGTCACCGTATGCATTACCGCTGCACTTGTTTGGTTTATGGAATGATCAGGATTGAAAAACTTTTAAAAGTTTATTAAAAAATCTTTTCAGTGCTTTAACTAATATATATATTCACGCACACAATGGCACACTTGCTTTCAACCTCTGTGGCACAAAGCAGTCTTGCAATCTTGCACTTGCTTGCCAGCACAAGAAATGGTTCTCAAGACACTAGTTACCTTGGTAGTTGGTATATCATACTCAGTGCAATACTTCAGTTGTGAAAGCAATTATCCGCGGCCAGCATTGTTTATCTTTGTGTAAACCGCTGCAGTCAATATACAAAATGGTTTCTCGTTTTTTATCTTTTTAAAGACAATGGAAATTTGGAAATAAAAATGAAAATTTCCGCAACACAGCAATTTTTACAAGCAATTTCTTTCTTCAAGACACTTCAACACTACTTATCGCCAATAACTTAATCACGAAAGAAAGACAGCAGCTTTTTACGCCGAAATTTATCCTCTACTAAAGCGATTGAGCTTGTTATAATGGAAATTTAGAACTCCAAAGTAATTTTTTGAGATTTTAAAAATTTTGGTGCTCTAAAACTCTACTGATGTGAGCATACTGTTGCTACTGAGATCAATTGACTAGCTTATAGTCAACTCCCACGCTTTTCGCTTGCATGCATCACAAGCGGTTCAGGGACATGCAATAGTAATTGATAGCGATGTTTTGTTGCCGTGGAAAACTTGAAGAAGTGACTGTCTCCCACACCCACGCAATGTTCGTACAGATCTCGTGCGTCACAACCACTCCTGCCGGTGATGTAGAGTTTATCGCTTGATTAAACAAACCTGTCTATGCTACTTTCAGATCTAGAGTTGCCCTGCCTAAGAAGCTTGCAACATGAACGGCTGTAATCTGTAAGGGTATACCTGCTTAGTCTCTTTACTAGAGTAAATGTTGCAATCTCACTCCTTACTAAATGTAAAACTCGAGATGTTCAAAGATATCATTAATGTAGAGCCATAATAAGTTAACTAGTTCAGTTCCATGCACAAAGGAGGAGACAGAATTAACAATTTCCTAAGGAACTGACTGTTCAAGACTCTATTAAACTGTTTTCAAGAATAGGAGGACATCCGACGGCTTGCTTTTAGAGGAGGAGAGAGAGTGCAGGAGCCGAGCCTGAAAGGGGATGGGGGGGGGGGGGGGCATATGATATGCTTGCCTATTCAAGTATGCTCATGACACTTGCGTCTTCTGGTAGCGGTTTATAAGGGTAAAACGAGCTGCACTACTTTTTATCACTCTTTGTTTCTTCAATATTCTCTCTACTGGATCACGAACAATGTGAAGAGGTTTAACATCTCTCAAGCCCTTAGTTATGCTTTGCTGAAGTGTCTAACCGTCTACAATTGCCTTACACGGTAACCTGGCTGTGCATAAGTACGCAACGTAGCGCCCTGCTTTGGCCACTGCAAAAGCTAACACTTTTAAAAGTATCCTTGGTACGTGTCACGTGACATGCCAGCTTTGCGGTAGAGGGGAAGTGAAATGAAGTTTGGAATTTTGGGTCTGTATTGATAGAGAGTCCAAGAGCAAAGCGAGAGAGCGTTGTTCAAAACGGGAATCAAGCCCTGCAGCTTTTCAGTATATCATGGTTTTATGTCTGTTCAACAACTAATAATTTTATTCAGCGTCATTAAGCTTACGTTGTATACATACATACGCCAGCAAGAATCTTGATTTTAGGTTTTTGTACATAAAATTACTTGTAACTTGAACACTTTTGAATAGTGTTGGTCTTACAAGTCTTAGCTCCTTCGTACATGCACAGGATCGCGTCCCAACAAGACAAAAGCTCCCTGTAAGTGTTTTGCTGAATATAGTAAAACCCCATTTGCGACTAAACTTCTTCAGCCCCACCCTAATCTTTTTCCTCACTCAGTTCAACCTGGCCAACCTTGTTTACATCTTGTTTATTTGGTCGAGGTTATATGCAGCTCTATAAAAGCTTGGTTCGGTTTTGTGTCTTTCGAGTACAGTACGGTTTGTCTTCTTTGCTACTGTTCTGGGAATTTAATAGAAGCAGCTTACAAAGCCACTCAAATCGTTTAGGTTGAATGATTGAACAAATTTGTGCATATAAAATTTATGCTTTTCGAGCCGTTCCATTCCAATAAAAGTTATTGTCCGAATCCCTTTGATTTTGCACTGTGACGAGGAAAAAACGATTTTTTTTAGTAGTGTTAAAATTGTTATCATATTATATCAACAACTATTGGGCTGATAAAATCAGTTCCTGTGCTAGACTGTGCACTAGAAATCAGTCCAGAGCTTGCTCTCGCTCTCGACTCTCTCGCTTAGCATAGCTCATGCAAAATTGACCTAAAAAACTTGTCCTCTCTATCGGAGAATATATTAATGGTAACAGTCGCCTTTTGAAACTAAGTTTTGCGGCGTTAAACTTTGCATTAAAAGTGTAAAAACGTAATTTAATAGAGAAGCTTTGGTTTTGGATGTACAGGAGTCGGTTGATGGAAACCATTGCTCAAATAGTATTTTAGACTAGTTTTATTTCACTCGCCATTAGAGTTTTCAAACTGCAAAACCGCCTAAAACACTATCGTATTTACTGAGTAAACTTACTGTGAGCTAATTAGGACTCCAGCTAGTGGTTTCGTTTGTATAAAGGTTACATGCAACCTGGGCAGGCACTTCGCGTTTGATCATCTTGCCACATGAGACTTCGTTTCTGTTTAGGAATTTCATGACACGTTCTACAGCATTCTACGACACATAGCGGCTGATAAGCATTCTTTACGGGTGGTCATAGACTGAAATATGCTGTCTGATATAAAACAAACTTTGCCTGATAGAGAATAGTTGTTGTTATTGCACGATTGTTATCTGGAGAGCTTTGGACATCTTTTGATAAAACAGTTTGAAGTTTAATTAAATACATGCACATAAGTTGTAAAATAGTAAATACTGATATAGGCAAACCTTTTTTATCTCGCAGTAAGTGGGTGCTAAACGAAACCTAAAGAGGAACAACTGGGAGTTTACGCCACCCCTGCCGGGAATGATCGCGATAATGGCGACAAAACAACCCGAATAAAAAATGGTGTTTCTGTCAGCGCGAAGTGCTGGAAGTACTTACTCAATTAGCCTACAGGTTGTTGTGAGAAGCTTACTGCATGTTTAACAAATTGTTATATAACTAATATATGTATTCCTTATTTTTTGTTCCTGATGTTTGAACTGAATGAGCCGACTTCCTTGGTTGAACTGAGTGAACTACAACACGTGGCGCGCCCACGTCTCTCCAAACCTACATCACACTGAGGGCCCACTTTGGGCCGGCATTTTTTAATACTAAAAGCGCTTTTGTCTTTTATTTAAATCTCCGTCCCAACCTTATTCCTGGAAAGGCTTCTTGTACTTCTTGCATAAGTCTAACCAAGCAGTGTTCAACTTTGTTCAGTGAGATTATATACAACTTACAAAAAGAAGCATGTCTCGGCTGTGCTTTCGAAACTGACACCAAGTGTATGCAAATACAAAACAGTCACTGTTTATCAGCAGGATGCCCAAACTGTGTGTAGTTCGGCACAGTTGGTTGAACAGTTTACGACGAGCCACCCACTAAAAGAGCACAGTAACTGAACAATGTTAGCAAAAATAAAGACAATTGAATTTGTGAGTTTGTGGCACACGCCACATTTTTAAAAACAATGCCCACGTGCACACAAAAACAACTTGCGCGCGAACCTGACTGTGTAAAATTGAAAAGTGAGATTGATAAGTAAAATAAAAAGGACACCGATTGATAACTTTTTAGCGAGCGCAGTCAATGCGTTGAAAGAAAACTTCAATATTTTAAAACTTTTCCGGATTGATGGGTCACTTTGATTCCAAAGGTCTCAGTTTTCACCAAAGGTGGCACGCTCTTCCTCCGTTTGTGGTCTCATTTTAAATTAGTTACAGTTGTGTTACTTGTTTTCTAGCTTTTGTGACCAGATGCTTATCGTTAATGATAACAATTGATTTGCATGTAGAGAAGCCAACACAGACTCTGTGCATTGTTTTAAAGTACACGCGTATTCAGTCTAATCGAGTGCATCCAGAATGAAAGGAAAGTTTCTTACTAAAACAAAAAATGAATATACAAGTATTTGAATCGTTACAATACAACACACGAACAAGCTACCTTCGCTAACAGGCTGAGTGTAAAGTAAAGCCGTTGGTTAATTGACCGGAAGTAGCCCCTAAACCGTGAGGGACCGAGAATTACGAGAATTAGTAACAACATTAGAACATGATAGTGTCGTTTTCTTTACGCCCTTCGCAGGAAGCAAATTTTAAAAAGAGCCTAAGAGAAATATCCCCCCAAAATACAAGGTTTTGAAACTCAGTCCCGGTCAGAAGCTGCCAATTAATATGCACCACACAAATATTTTCAGTTATTATTTAGCACTAACGAAAGAAATACTAACCACAAAACGGGGATTATTTCCTGAACCTTTATTCGAGTCCAGTTATTTCTTATGAAACACTTTGGAAACAATTTGGTGTATGAACTAGATTGATTCATTAGTCGCTCTCGGTGTCCGGCAAGAATGATTTAATCTATGGCAAGTTATTCTTTTTCAGATAATTAATACCTGTTCTTAGTGACTAGTTTATTGATATTATGGTCGAATTTCGCTGTTTAGATAAATCCGTTAATTCTTAATCAATCAACCACCTTTTGACAATTGTTACATGTCGTTTTTAATCCAGCCACCAACAGTAATGAAATGGTAACAGAGTCATTCTTTCACTTTGCAGTAAGAATTTCGAAATATCACTTCCTTTGGGGTACGGTGTATGACTGAAGACAAGACCTAAAACAGTTAACTGAAGACTTTGTTTTTTTACGGACTAACAGTTAGTAAACATTTGCTTGTGTCTTAACACCAGCGACGGGTAAGAACTTTCTTATTTACTTACAGTAACACCAACTCAACACAGATGCTGTTATACTCTGACGATAAATCGTAGATAATTTTAAACTAGGAGCAATAGGTTTTCCTTTTTGGAACTTTAACAAACGGAATGCCGTTACAAATACGGTTTCTTTTTCCTTCAGTAAAACGGTTGTTTTGGATAATAATCTTTCTGTGTTTATACGTGTTCTAAATACGGATAAAGGTTAAATATCGGAATATCTTTACGAACACGTTTTACCGGCGCGAGAATTTCATAACAACCAAGGGTCAAAGGCTTTCGTCAAATTTCTCTTGTTGAGAGATTGTATCTATTTCAGTGTCTGTTTAGTTATTCTATCAAGGTGAAAACATCAGTATATGTGCTAAAAAAAATTAAGTTCGCAATCCTTTGTCTTAAAAATGCAAAAATTGAATTTTGGCTTGTATGACTTTGAAATTCCAATTGAACTGCGGTATCACTATGGAATCTTCTCTGAACTTTCCCAACACCTTCTCATTCAAAAACACCCATCACATTTGTTCAAGTCTCACGCAAATTTAACGCAATTGTTTCTACAAACTAGTTAAATTTGTTCTTTTTGTTGTAGAAAAAGCCAATCCACACCTCGAACACAAAATGCATTTCAAATACTAGTTTCTTTAAACTAAATACGTTTTTCATATTAGAATATTTCTAAAATAAAACGTTGGATTTTAAACTCGGGTACGTACAAGCTACCTTATCGAAACAGTTCTATTTAATCTCGTTGGACGGGTGTTAAAGAATTTCTGTTTGGTTTGTAATTAGGATAGGCATAAAGAAACAAGCCCTTTAGCTTGTTTGGCATCTTTGGAGAATAAAGCAGAATTTGTTAAGAGGAAAACATGGTGCCTATGATTTTAAGATACCAAACGATCCAACTTAACCCGGTTCTCAATAAGGATTCTTGAACAATGAAACCTTACGAAATCATTTACTCTTCTAGTAAATCAAGATATAATATGTTTATCGTAGTAAAACCATAGTTAAAAAATAATATAAGAAATAAAAATCGACATCGCAGGTTCACTTCACAGAACTTATTTTATTTGTTATCAATGTAAGGAATATAGACAATTAAAATTTTTGAAATCATAAGATTAACTCAACTTTTTACAAGTTTAAAGTTTTGGCAACAAATTTTTGACATGTATTCTACACAGAGGCGAACTTGCATTTATATACTGTAAACCATCAGTTACAAGCTAAAAGTACAGTTTTTTTTCGTCTTCATTAATTTACGGTAAATATACAATAATTTTATTCAGTTCTTCAAGCTGAGTTCAAATCGTTTGAAATCGTAGCGAAGTGTTGTATACGAACGGAGATCTTCGCGCGAGATACATACAAAGTTAAAGAATTGCCCAAAACAAGTGACAAAAATGATCGCACACAAAATCCTTGCAATCAAGTCTACTGGATACTATCTTGCTGAAATAAACTCATTATCGCAAAAGTAAAAAGGTCCATATCGGTTCCTGATATCTTATCACAGAAGCCGTAGATGTGAATGTATCTTGCGAGCATGTTTACTGACTGGGGCATCAGCTACAAGTATAGAAACTCTTCGTTCAATGCAATAATTTCTGATCCACCTTAAGTAAGATCAAAAGGCTTCGTTATTCCGCCTTGTTATGTCTTTCTGAGTATGATTGCTGCATGTTTTAGGTAGTTTCATTTTACGCGCTGTTAAGTCGACTGAGTTGCTCTTTATTTGTTTGTTGGAAGATGAGTCATAAAATCAAGACACGGAGAGGCTTGGGGGCGCTTGTAGCAGTGAGCCGTTAGATGAGGGAGGGACGATAGGGCCATATAAACCCGGGTGATATGTTGGCACGGTCGGCCTGCTAAACGCTGTTGGGGTGTGAACGCCAGCGCTGATCACAGAACTAAATGTGTTCGAAGCTATAACACTTGTCGGGCTGTAGCAAGCCGTAATATCATTTGGAGTGTTCTTCAGATTCGTTTCCTCTCCTTTATGTTCTTGTTTTACGCCTTTGTTTTTGTTCTTGTTCTTTGACGAAACTTTTCTGTTGCGCGTTTGAATGCCATCCTTCTTCATCGAAAGCGGACGGTTGACCTGTATCAGGGAAAACAGGAAAATAAATTGCGAGTTTAGTTAACTTGATTTTGTAGCGGAAACAAAGACGGACATAAGAAATAGCATCTGTTTTCGTGCGTCGAAAATAAATCTTTACGCAATTTCTTAAGAAATTAAGTTACTAGTCTAGCGAATTGTTCCCAATATAATGGAGGGACTAGTAAACAATATCAGTTCAGTTTTGGTAAGGCAGCCTCGAGGCCTCTTTTATAACGTAAGCAAAAATATAGCCTCAGGAGAGCGTAGGCACCATTGCAGCCGTATTTCCCACAAACTAATCACGTATGTGAATGAGGTTTTAATTAGTTAGGAAAATTTATACAAAGCAATGATCTAAAGACGGGCTGAAAAGAATAAGTTTTCAAAAGAACTTCGCGTAGCGTAGCAACATTTAGCAAAACACTTGCATGCTTCACGACATTATGACTCGAGCGTACAGCCATTAAATGTGTTTTATTTCCGAAAATAATTTTGATTATGAAGGAAAATAAAGATGAAATAAGGAAAAAATAATCGTTGATTTGTTTGTCCAACTTAAACTTGATACACATCCAACCTTTGGCGCTAATAGCCTTGTAATTATAATCAAAACAACAAAATAACGCGAACATTAAATTTAATTCTAAGTAGTTTGTTGTTTTTGTAGACAAAACTATTTCGTATCAAAAGACGTTAAGGTTCCAGAACCTCGTCATAATCAATGAAATCTTTGATACTTTTGTTTTGTGTTTGAAAAGACTCTAGAACGTTTTATAAATTTCTCTGCATTTTGGAGACTGTTCAAATTTGATGACATTTTTTCCTCATCTACTTTATATTACTGCGCGAAGGAAATGTCACTTAATTCATTTCTGTCGCCTGATAAAGAAAGCCTTTAACAAAACCAAGATATTTGGTACAACAAGAAAATTCAACACAAAATTTAAAGGTATATGGGTGTTTCTCAGAGTGCTTGGATTTTCGTGAGATGATTCTGTCTAAAATGAACTATAAAAGAAAAGGGGTTTTGCTTGACTGCACGTGGAAGGGAGAAGCAACTATTAATAATTTATAAGTGGTAATTAATTTAACATGCAAACTCAGCCGAAGGATGTTTCTTCGACTTTGACAGCTTGACAAGTGGAAATAAAGGAGTCGCGCGGTGTGCAACATTGCGCCTTTGTGAATTGTGTAAAAGAAATTAGAAATGTAAATAAATAAAGAAACAACAAAAACGGATACCGGCCAAAAACTTAAAACATCAAATTTTTTTGTTGAAAAAACTTTGACCATATGTGTCATACTAGTATGTGATATAAATATAAAGTCTTAAAGAAACAAAATATTTGATGTAGGTTTTGTCAAGTTAACAACAGAAAACAATATTCGTTTTAAATTTTCTCCTTTAAAAAACCAACTCGCCGGAAACACGGCTTATATTTCGCTCCTAAAAAAAGACAATTAACGAAAAACTGCTTTGCAATCTGTTTGGCCCAATTTAAAGTAACTTTAAACCAGCTGCCGGTTTAAAAAGTAAAGTTTCCTTCAAAATTGAACTTTTTCAATTATTTATTCACTGGTTTAAGCAAACAACTATTGTAGGCAATTCGTTTGTGAAGCTCTTAAGCGAACTCAAGTTCTTAGAACTAGTTTTACTAGAAAAGGAAACAAGACAACCTTTCTTTGCTTTTAGTTTTGTTTGTTTATCAATGTGCAAGCCATTAACGATAAATAAATTTGATTCTGATAGCCTGATATTAGGGACTGTGTTATCTAGGAAGATCTTATCTGTTTTGTCTAAATTTACCACAATTCATTACTTTACTTCCTTTGGTGAAACTTTTGAGAATTCGTACAAAATGTAGGATATATACTTACCGCATGAAGCTTCCAGTAAAGGCCACAAGCATTGCAAACCGGATCACCATTTGCGTTTCTTCGCCAAAGAGTAGTCTGGCTTGTATGGCAGTTTGCACAAGAAGTTCCCGCTCTACGAGCAGCAGACTGCGAAAAAATGAAAACACAAAAAGACGTTTTAGAAAGAGACGTTTTAAAAACGCGCGTTTTGACGCATTCGAAAACCCAGCTTTATATTTTATTTGTTTTTTTGTGGCTCTTGTCCAAAATTATTGCGCCCATTTTTGACAGAATTTCCACAGCAATCTTTTTGTGATTTCGTGCAGTGAACATCAACGAAACTTTGCCTTCGGCTTGGAAGTACAAAAGGAGTGTTAAATAAATATTTCCTTCTTTGGACAAAGACTGTTAAAGTAGCGACAAACGTTTTTTATCCAGATTTATTATTCAAAGGGTCTTCCGGATCTTGTGCCATTTCAATTAACACAATGTCCTAATCCTCGCCAAGGTCCTTGTTCGGAGTTTAGCATGTGATTAATATTAAGAAGGTCTTGAAATTTTAACACGGAGTACTGTCATCGATGTACATAGTTCGCTATCTTGCCATCGAGACTAGCTCGCGCGTGATAATTACAAAATTAACCTCAAACGCACACGATAAGAAAGCAGACAAAACACAAATGCTGAAGGGATTAAGTGGCTTCCAAAATCTGTTAAAACCACTGGACTCACCAGTCTTCGTTTGGGCTTGATAAGAGGTCGATTAGAGCCGTTCATTTTATGGTACAGTCCGCATGCATTGCATAAATAATGACCGCTTCCATCCCTCCGCCACAACGGAGTCGAAGTTGCTCCGCAATTTATGCACTCACGTCCATCAGCTACAACATACAAAAAGCGATAAGAAGGAGGGCGTCAGAAAATGAATAAAAGTTTCCAAAAACAAGTGAAGTTAGAGATTTTCAAACAATAGTCTTCGATTTTGAGTCTCGGTTTTCAACTCTTCTTTGTGCTGCTTGTATTTAGGCCTTAGGGAAGTTAAATGGTATTGTTTCTATTAAAAAAGAACATGTTGATGAAAATGTGTTAAAAACATATAAATGGATATAATAAACACAGCCCCCTCAATTTAGACAAACAAAACTAAAACAAGGGAAAGCAATTTGGGAACGACATGTTGGTAAATAAGCCGGCCAATAGAGGAATTACTTTTATACCGGGGTGGATGGACATAAAGTTTTCTAATGTTTTCAGCGCTGTATATTTTGCGACCCACTATGACTCACCTTGTACAATACAACACATGTTGTCAGGCAAAACTAT
>JANVCF010035342.1:0-13736 GCA_025388745.1 Hydrozoanthus gracilis
CCCCGAGATGTGCTCGCGCGACTTATGTTTTGAAACTTTTACTTTATAAGAGCGAGTATTCTAATCGTTCTATTTGAAACCTCTAGAGAATAGAATACTTCTTAAAACAACTTTAATTTGGCGCATGCAGATTCGCTCGGAAGCGTGTCGGAGTGAAATGTCATGAGTTGATTCTTCAAATACATTAGGCCAATAGAAACTACTGAACAGCGAGTATTCTAATTGTCTCAATTCAAACTTTCTTGAGAAATTCATAAAGTTGATTTTCTCCAAACAGCTTTCGCATGTGCAAATCTGCTCGGCAGTCTTTCGAGTGAAACGTGTTAAATCGATGCTTCGAGACGAACATAATGTTTTTTTTCTTAACTTCAAAATTTTTAGACCATATTTTAAAGCTGCCTTTGTAAATGAATAATTTGGTTTTTTTTTGTTATAAGACGTGTGACTGATAGATAACCATTAATGTCTTGCATAATTGCCACACGTAATAGAATTAAAGTTACAAGTCTATGAGTTAGATTTATTGGGTTCTGCAAAGTTTGCATTAGTTTGTCGAACCAGCCAACAAGTAGCTGGACGAAGCCGTTCGTGATCGTGTACCGTATCACGTCAGTTTCATCAGTTCTGAATCCGCAAAGGAACACAATTTGACTTCGAAACTTTCGGTCTAAAAAGCCAAGTTGTACAACAAATCACGCAATATCGTTTTACATGCCTCATTACTATTGGGTCAAATACAAAGAGCTGACAACGTGGTAATCTCGTGCACTGTTTACATTCTTTCAAAATGGCGTCGAAAGGGGTAAATATTGGTGGTGGGCACCACTTTCTGCATGTAATAAACAAATAATATTTTGCACAAAAGCCTAGCCGAACGCAAATTTATCATTATACGCGCGTGCAGAATTCGCGATTCTTGCTCTTAATTTTTGCTTCCGATTCTGAACACTTGTCAATTACTACTAACAAAAAAACCGTAGAAATCGGCCTAAAAAGCCACAACACCTTTTTTGGGCTATAGTAAACAAGGCTTGTCTTTGCTAAGAGGAAAATTTGAAACTTAAGTTGGTATTGAATAAATTATGATTCTCGAGGGTTTCTTTTGTACCATTGTTCTTTATCCAGTATTTCTTAATATAAGTATAAGTTTGTTATTTCAATTAACCAAATTATTTTGATATTGTACTCAAAAGCAGATGAATTTTCTAAAGCCCCTTTTACACGAGCAATTTTTCCTTGACAAGTTTACTTGACAATTTTTATTGCTCGTGCAAATGATCAACAAGATTTCCTTGACAATTTTTCTTTGACAAGGTTTTTTTGTTCGTGTAGACGACGGGCAAGTTTCCCTTGACAAGTTTTCGGATCAATATAACAATCATATCCTTGTCACATTTTCCTTATTGTCCGTCTACACGAGCAAATTTCAGATTTGACAATTTTCCCTTCTCAAGGAAAAATTGTCCAGTTCTATCCATATACAAGAGCAAGTTTTCCTTATCAAGGCAAACTTGTCAAGGAAAATTTGCTCGTGTAAAAGGGGCTTAACCAACTGTAGCAGAAATAAATTTTCGTTTTAATGGGTCGCCTTTGGTTTGTATTTTTATTCTAACAAACGAACGAGTAGCTGAACACAACTTTCCGTAAACATGATAAAAATACCATTTCACGTTTCGACAGTTCTGTATCCGGAAAGGAATCGAACATCATGACTCGAAGATTTTTCACTACATACATATAGAAGCGCCGCCCCCATAAGCCACAACAATCGTTGTTAGGTCCAACAAAGAATGTCGATCACTGTCACCCTGATTAAGAAAGCAAACTTGAAAAATATGTTGGTATTGCACTCGAGTGCAGATTTCGATTGACATTGCAGGCGAGTTATTTTGACAACCACTGACATAAAACCCATCTATAGAGCAAAAAATGAGTTAAAGCTTTATGACTGTCAAATTTGAAATCATTCACTGAAAGTTTGCTTTGTTTTGTTTGAACAAACCAATCTCTATTCGTCAGAGCAGTCCATGTTCATATCCATTTTACGTTTCAATAAATCTGAAACCGGAAAGGGAACAGATTCCGAAGTATAACAAAAAAACCATAACAAAGAATTTACAAAAAAGAAAACGGTTACTTAAGAAAGATGGTATTGCACTCGAGTGCTGAGCTCTATCTGTTCATGTTAGACATGCTTTACTTAAAAGACGGTGAAAACTTTGACAAAAAAACAGCAACACAATTTTTTAGTCAACTTAATACAGTTAACGTTTTCCGTAATGGCAAGGAAAAAAAATTGTAGAACCAGGTGCAACAGTAAAAACTAATGTACTAAATAATTGTCTTTTAAAATTAAATGTTGAAGTTTTTATCAATTTACTTATCTATCGATGAAAACTATGAACAAACAACCAAACTTTTTTAATACACATGCACCGTCTATTCATGTTTAGGATGCACAGTTCTACAACCGGAAATAACATTAACAAACAAATTTTACAAACGAGAAACTCAGGGACTGTAAATAGAATTAATATCGTGATTAGTGTGATGAGAAGATTTGACAAGTGCCCGTCTTATATAATCAAGCAGCAGACAAGCTTATAATAACAGGAAGTTAAACTAAAGTTTCAAGGATTGACTTTGAAACAAAAATACAATACATGTCGCTTACTTATTTTCTTTCTTCTTTAAATGTGCACTTGTTGAGTATTTTGTGATATTTTTAGCTTAACAGACAAAACTACTCTGTATATACGAACCGCCGTTTGACGTTTCAGCAGTTCTGGAACCGAAAAATGGCTTCGCTTAAATATAAACCACACTCAAACTGCAAATGTATTTTTTTGTTAATCCTTAAATTATCTTTTCTTGAGTTATTTTTGAAGTTCCGTTGTTTTGTTCCATGTTGTCCTTATTTAACCTGAAAATGTCAAGTAGCACAAGGGTACAACAGATATAAATACAAGCTGAATACTTACTTCTCTCTATACTATATCAAGGTTCAAGAACAACAGTCAGTGTTAACGCGATATCGGAATCGAGAAAACTACAAGTAAGTCAGTCTTTCGGTGTGCACAATTAAGTGTTTAGATTATAGTTAGCTTCTTAAAAATCCATCAAGGTAGATTTTTCCTGGACAATTATCTAAGGAATAAATTTTTATTGTTTATGATTTTTGTCTTATCGCTAAATAAGAAGTTTTGAAAAAGACCACAAAGTTTCATCTATAATTATAACCCTTTTTGAGCAAAACTTAAAAGTTTCATCTACAATTGCATGAGTATACCTAAAGTAAAGCAAAAGCGATTATCTCACGGTTTGAAATTACTAAATTGACTTCGCTGCTAAAAGAATTAACATCTAAACTCAAATACCCGTCGTTGAACCTGAGCTGTTAATGGCTTACCTATTAACTTCTCTGATTAGGGAGGGGAAAGGGGGGGGGCGATTCCAAAGAATCATCTCTGATTTGCTGTTTGAAGATTCCTCTCATGGATCTAAAGAACGTTTTGTCAATGAGTTCTCTCTTATTTTTTAGCCGACAATGAAGAGTTTGATTTTACTAGTACTCCTTGTGCTCTCTGTGCTTGTGGCCGTGCATTCCCGATACTTGGATGATGCTGAACTGGAAGGTGAAGGCGGTAAGTGATTATAAACACATTTCTAAATAAAGCATCTTCTGCGTACTTTCATGATTAGTGGATACCGAGCAGCAAAAGATCAATATTTACCCGTTTGGTGGTTATAAGTGAGTGGCCGAATTGGGTCAAATTAAAAGTTAAGAATTATTCTTTAGCAAATTTTGATGATAAGAACAGTGAAAAGCAATCGGTACCAAAAATAAGCTCCTTAACTACCTAGGTCATAGAATTGATGATCATACGATCATTTGGTCCAAGTTACGCCAGTTTTCAAGAGTTTCAGTTACAGGTGAAAGCGGACATGCTCAATGCGTCAAATATGCACGTTACACTAGTTACAAATCTAAGAGTCCTAATACCGCCATTTTGTTTTATGATATAAAGATCAGCAAGTTGGAAAGCTGAAAGCCAGGTTCTGGCAACTGTAATTGTTTATCTTTTGATTCTTAAATGATTTTGATCGATTATTCCTCGTAACATAATTCGTTAGAAACTTCTTTTTTACCTCTGGATTCAAAAGAGTTATCCCTGTCATGTTACCCATTTAATTCCATGAGGTAACAACATCCTAACTGAACAGCATTCGATGTAAACACGCTTAGTTGAGAGTCATTGAATAGTAAGCACACGTGACAGAACTGAAGGCAAACTCGATACTGTATCCGGGCCAAGACCAAGTATTTAACCCAAAGATCTATAAACAGCGATATTAACCGTTTTTTTTGCTATTTAGCAACTAAGCAAAACCATCATTATTTAAGTGACAGAAACCAAACCAAACCGGAGCCGATAAATCTATAGCTTGATTTGCTTCTACATATATTTACTAAGCTTTTCTCTCTTTGAAACTATATACAGAGGAAAACACAGATAAACTGGCTTGCTGAAAAAAATATCTTGCCAAATGTTTCCAAAAACTTCACATAAAATACTTTGGTAGGGAAACTTTGCAACGAATTTTATATGAACGGTAAAGAAATATTTCACTGAAAATTCTACTTAGTCTTATATCTTTCGTTTGTTTATAAAGATCAGAACCTTGATCAGAACCTGAATGCCGATCAGCCACCTTACCGCATAGTGAAAAGAGGTAAATGTTTATTCAGTTTAAGTGTTGTTGTTTTTGACCAACTCGTTCTGGTAAGAAGTTTTGTAACTGTTTCCTTTATCGTTTTGACTTACAAGAGAGGTAAAATTTCTAAATCTTTCATCAATGTCCAATCAACTCAGTCTTTCAATATTACTAGCCACAGCCGCTGGTATTAAGTGATGTACTTTATTCAGTTTTGAAAACAAAACCATAATTAGCCCAGTGATAGAATCTTGGCCGAATCCAAGTCGATAAAGATAACTTGATTTGCTTGGATATATACTAAGCTTTTTTTCTGTGAAGTTACAATTTTTTTTAAAACAAAGACAAACTGGCTTGCTGAAAGAAAAAGATTAAAATGTCTTCGGAGTCTTCATAAATATCTTCAACCCCGATTGTCTAATTCATACCAAAGCTTGCCTCAATTTCGAAAGGTCAGGCCTCGTGAAAAACAAATTTACATGTATTTCAACAAATTTAGACAGCTGTTAGACATGCCGCAAAAGTTTTCTTGACTAACTTCCATTTCGTGTTCGTTGTTTCAGCTCAAATGCCTTGCTGGGCCTGCTGTTTTATTCCAAGGTAACACCATAATGCACATTTAATTACGAAAACAAAAGAAATGTCTACTGGCTAAGAAACCTAAAAGATAAGAAATTTTGTTGACTCAAGTCAAAGAAAAAGGTTATGAATTCCACGACACATATTTCTATACAAAACTTTTTCTAGTATCAAGGTATCAATAAATTTATTTTCTTCTTTGCAGAGCTATCACCCACTGCCCAGATGCTAGGTTCCAGCAATGCAATTGTTTCCCTCCGTCTGGCAAATAAACTGATCATGCACTTATTAAATGAGCGCAACCCAGAGAAGCAAACAGTTTTTTCAGTGATAACCTTAAGTTGGTACAGTAAACTTGTAATGAATTAAAGATATAGTTGAACTTCGTTAATAAAAAAACATAAAGCAATTAGTAAAATGGTTGTTTACTGATGTTGCGAGTTTGATGTTCTCGTTTGGCTCACGTTATTTTACGACAATAGAGTAAAAACAAGAGTTTCACCAACTTTGACCAGTTCCCCGAGCCTTGTTTTCTTGTAGGTCCGCAAGAAATAAAGGTAGAATATGCAGCCGGCATCCTTTTCAAGATGGTCAATTCTCTATTCGTTTGACATGTGATAAATTTCTATCTAACCACATATAGCTCGTAATACAAAAGACTGATCGATGCTTTCTCTCCGTGGTTTAAAATTATCTTTAGAAAAGAAGTCGGGCTTCGTTTGCCGCTAAATCCTTATCAAACGTCATTTCTCCCACATGATATACTAACTCGAACGGTCGTAATCGACCATCTCTATTCAACTTGACTTGCTACCCACTATTATATTAACTAGCCCGAGAAAAGAAAACATCGTTCAGTAAATCCAAGTTTTGGACCAAGAAATGAGTGTTGAACTTGTATCATGTCATAGTCATGCTGAGCGCTGTCACTACTTATATTTACGTCTTAGATAAGCTCTCTAGGTCTCTAGAGGCTTTTAGGCCTTTGTTTATTGAACATTGGTTTTGAATTCTTTATGTAGTAAGCCTCGAGGTCCAAAACTTGGATTTACTGAACGAAGTTTTCTTCGTTTGGACCAAGAAATGAGTGTTGAACTTGTATCATGTCATAGTCATGCTGAGCGCTGTCACTACTTATATTTACGTCTTAGATAAGCTCTCTAGGTCTCTAGAGGCTTTTAGGCCTTTGTTTATTGAACATTGGTTTTGAATTCTTTATGTAGTAAGCCTCGAGGTCCAAAACTTGGATTTACTGAACGAAGTTTTCTTTAAGTTATCATAATTATGTATTTAAAACTGTCTGATCAACGTGGCTTCTGTTACGTTTAAGATTCCTCCCTCCCCCACACCTGACAATTAGATTTAGAAGAAAAAGGAAAGATATTTATGAACTATTTCTGCTTGTACTTCAGTCAATAGGAGATCTAGCCCTCGATTAAGTTTTCACTAAAAAAATTCCTAGACCCGAACACGCCCCGATAACTTGAAAATAGGCACTCGAAGACTGCATGTTTGCATGCAAATCAGGTTTTTTATGTGGACAAATGAAACTAGTTAAGCATCGCTTTCTAGTGTCGGTACGGCGTAAATTAATAAATTAAGTTTTTTCCCAAGATGTTATTAACGCTTGTTTCGTCTTAAAATTTAGGATTAATTATCTTATTTGTTCCCTCGTCGCAAGGGAAAAGAAATGAAAAGACTCGTGAAATTAATCTTAGATTCTGCCCCAGGTGATAACCTATTCAAACTACGATTTCTTAAAGATCATTGGCGCTTCAGCGAGACCATTGGTTTTTGTTACCCCTATAAAAAGTACTTATCTTTACCTGATAAAAAGAAAATTTTCACCAACCTTTTCATGCTTCACAACATGAGCATTTTGTTGTTTTCGTTATTATTGTTCACAAAAAACTCTGAAAAGTTGGAATGTGGTTTTCGTCAAGAACTCACCAAAGAGCTATACAATTTTGCAAATCGCAAAGTCAAAGTTTTCAGAAGCTTTTTAAAAAAAAATTAACAAAGTCAGTTTTCACAAAACTAAAGTTTTTTCTAAAGATATCCGTTCTTATGAGATATTGAACAAACAGATGCTTTTTTAGACAGGAAACACAAAATATAGTGTTACTTGTCAAAGGAACCGATTGGAATGATCTTTAACCCTTAATCAGCTAAAAACGGTCTTACATGAACTAAACGTGTTCTAACTTTAAAACCACTGATTCCAAACCAAATGTCCATTGTATTAGCATAATCTGAAGTTCGTAATTTTGTTGAATTTTTGTAACTTTTTTTTCATAAAAAATCGGCAGGAAAAAGGTTAATATCACAACAATGGTTTTTATCTTTAGATACATGTTTTTAATTCTATGTCAACCAACGCCACGTCAATGTTGCATAGTGTAAGGAAAATATAACTATATAAGTGCACAGTTTATAACACACGTTGAAATGTAAAACTATGTGATAATATAAGCTAAATATGCTTTATGAAAAACCATCGTTTTGATATCTCAAAACTGGAAAAGAAGACTAGATAGCATTTAAGGCTAGTTTTACAGATACGACTGGTCACGAATTAAACAGACGCCAAAAAAATAAAACAGATTGAGGCTTAGTTTGTCGCTTATGATCGTGTCCTCGGCAACGAGTCAAGATTAGATATACTGCACACGAGTTGTTTACCCGATAAGACAAATTTACAACAGTCTGGAGATGAACCAACCATTTTTTTTGCCAGAAGTCTAAAAGTGATAATAGAGCTTTTACTCGTCCGTTGACATAAGAAGGCAAGTCTTTCGCTATCTGAAATAATTTCAGTTGTCACGTACTGCGTACGGTCACATTTGGGTTTTTGTGTCACTAGACTTTTTTGTACATTGGCTTTGATAACCTTTACGCGGACAGTCAATGTCATGAAATTTATTCTTAGACTATAACAAATTTCCTTTGATTTTGTACAGAGAAGTTATTATAGTTGTGATCGCGTCGATACATTTCAATCCGTTTTTGGCTGCAGGCTACCTATGAAACATTTTTTCATAGAAATCCGCTATCTTCGGTTTGCGGGTAATTAAAGGAGTGGTTTAGGTGGAAATGGTTCTCAACATCAAGTGTACTTTTATTACTGTGCCTTGCATATTTAATTTATTGCAATTGTTACTTGCGACAAAACGAAATGTTTTTCAAGACAAACCCTTAAGTTAATTTCAATAGACCATTTTCAACTCGTTAAGGTCATTACGTACCGGTAAAATCGATTGTCACACCGCCTTAACGATTGACTTCGAAAGCCCAACTATACAATTACCTTTTTTAAGTTTTTATTGAGGATAACAAAGGCTTAATTGAGAGAAAGGCTACAACATTAAATGTCAAATGATGGGCAGGAGCCAGAATGCAAAGCTTCTTTGATTTTTAATTTGAAGGGAAATGCGGCATGAGCTGTAAGATTGAAACGTTTTCTAAATCCGTAGGCGTAAAGGCATTTTTCATTCCTTTTGGGAAAACCAAGGGTTTTGTAGTCCATTGAATCCACTTGCCGGCGACTGAAATTCACTGGGTTCAAGGTTTTTAGAATTAATGGGTTTTGTGTTTCTTTGGGAAAGTCTTCGAAGAAAGTACTTGTGGCAGGCGGTTTTCACACTGAAATAAATTCTGCTGTCTTAGCTTATTAAGGTGGAAAATCCCTTTTTGGATATTGAAAGAAATCTACGATTTATCTTTTTTGCTGTTTCTTTCTTTAAAAAAACAATCCCTGTTATCTTACGAAATAATCCTTTTCTTAATTTTCCCAAATAAATGTTTCTTGCACTGCTCTTTGGCCGAATGTATCAGTTTCAAATATTGCAGGATTTCCGTAGCTTTATAATGCTCATGTACGCGCCAGAGAAAATGTCAGTTTGTTTCGCTCACGTAGCAGGCAGCAAAAAAAAAATTGTAAACATTACGAAAATTGATGCCCAGCTCTTACAGGCAAGATAAATCTGAAATGCTTGTGTATTTTCTGTCAGGGCTCAGGGAAGGCACTTGATCTGATTATCGACGAGCCGGAAAGAGATACGCGTGGGTTTTGTTTTAAGTTGCCAAACTGATATAAAAAAAAAGAACCTTTTAAGGTATGAACATTTTTTATCATTTTTGGACCAAATCCTAAATAAATATAGGCCGGCTCAGTTTACAGAGTATGAAGAAAAGACGAAACGGTAAAATGGCTGGAGACTGAATGTCACTTAACAACTCTTGGCCTTGCAGCGTTTTTGTATACTCAAAGTTCTTATTGACAATACCCCCGGAGGGATACTCCCTATAGTTGGGTGGTAAATATGACCGTTTTTAGGGGTTAAAACTGTCAGCCTGTATCTTTAGGGAATGTTAAAAGAAATCCTGTGTTAAGCTATGAGCCTGGTGTTTTTAGTGTTGAAATACGTGAAGCTATTGGACTGTTTGCAGTCCGTTTTTTGGAAAACGTGTGTACTTATAAGTAGTGGAGACAAAGTCCTTTGGCGATCGTCCTATTACGCTCCCGCCTTTATTTACTGCATATCGCGTTCAGAGCAACACAAAGGGACTAAGCTATATAAGTGCCAAACCACTAGCTATCTAGGGAAACATTTCTGCTTTCAAATGCTATTTTTTAGGCAAATTAAAAAAAAAGTCGATGTATATTTTAGGGTGGAAATTTTTCATACCTTGTTTTTTTAGGGTATTTTGGGGACCTTTTCCCGAGATAATACTGCACGGTTAAGAATCTCTCATGTGTTTTCAGATCAACTGAAACTTCTGGTTGGACTTAAATTATTTTAACAGGTCTGTTATATATTGTGTACGCTGAAAAAGACTGAAGAAATCTAAGCGAGGTAAAAGTAAAAAAATTACGTATTAATATCACTGTACCAAAGACCTAGGGAAACCACAAAAGCCAATAACGGCAATATGTCTTAACTACCGTTCGACTGCTCGTCAACATGTCAAAATAAGGTCATGTATTGAAAACTGAACAAGACGTGAGGTAATTATGGATTTCCTGTCTGAGCATTTCCTGTATCACCCGGCATCAGTTTATTTCTGACTCGTGACTCCAAACTCATCCTCGTTAGCTTCATATAAACTCTGACACAAAATAGACCAGAACTATTGAAAGCTTCACAGCTAAAGGGGAAACTTAACTTTTACACGGCAAAAAAGGTAAGAAAATTAAACGGCGACTCTCAAAGTCGCTCACTTCACTCATCAGTCTATTTTGATAACTTGTCCATCAAAGCACTTGAAAACAGTTTGGGCATTATCACTGTACGTGTAGTTTTGGCATTTCTTTGTATCTTTTTCTTCACATGCACGGACTGTTAAGCCTTTAATCTGAACAGTAAACACATTTTTTAACGAACGACTACACACGAGCCAGTTTTTTTATCGCGAAGTACCAAATTTTTTTGACGCCAAAAAAATTTGGCTTGTATGTGGTAGTTCCCGACAAGTTTCAGACAAGCTTTTTGTCGGGAACAGAGATTGTACACGTTTGATTTTAAGATATCAGACTTAGCTTTACTCAGTCACAAACCTAAGAAAGTTTTTTTTTAGCCAATCGAATTGTCAAGCATTTAAGCTATCAAAATGTGAAAAACTGATATGAAAATTATTTTTTTTTGTTCGCGAGCTACAGCAAAAAACGTTATTTAACATATTCAGCCCGAAATCTTTCAATGTGTGTCGGTCGATAAAAAATCGGTACGAGTATGGCGGCTTTTCTTTAACGACAAGTTATCGGCGCCAAAAATTCGGGTTCTTCGAGACAAAAACTCGGCTTGTGTGTAGCGGCCTTTACATATTTAAGATTTCTATCCCCACAGAGTCACGTCTTTTATTGTCTAGCCTATTTTTGAGATTAGAGATAAATCTAATTCATCTGTTATACAGTATTTGATCTTTTTGCCTTGACATTTGATTTCTTAGTCAACGAGAGCTATGTAAGTTATAAATCGTTTTCTTTACTAAGCAGATAAATGAGACGGTATAAGTGATCTGTTTATTGTATTGTTTATTTACCGAAGCAGAAAATGGCCAAAATTTGCAACTCTTCGTCAAACTGATTAACCACTTATCATCGTCATTTCTTGTTGATGTTTAGAGTCATGAACAGAGGAATTCTGCTGCAGGTTTTCCTTTTTGTAGCTTTGGGTAAGTTATGGACTTTAGTGAAATACAGCAAATATAATGGGTTTTTTTTAACGTCCTTCCAATATATTAAGTAAGGTTTGGTTGACTGATAGTTCAGTTAGCTGAAAAAAAACCTCAAGGGCACTTTCACAAGGTTGCAAGATAATACTCTATTTATTCGATTGTACTAATGGTCTCAACTACTCTATTTCAATTTATACAAGTTAACAATTAAAAGTTAGTATACGAAATGCTTGTAAAAACTTTCCCTGTATACACTAGTTTTTCGTTTTTGTAGCGCCTTTTATCTAGAGTTTACTATCTACCACACAAATTATTACTATTTAATTTTGCTATATCAGGATTGTGTGCTCTTTCCAAATCAAGTCGTTCTTGATCCGTTATCTCTTTAGGAAACTAACAACTCTTTGTTTTTGCATGCTTCTACACCCAACCATTTTGCTTCAGCTAAGTTGCTGATGTTAAATCTGTGTGGATTTTTTTTTCTGTACCTTTGCCATTTAAATAGCACCTACAATTACCATTGGTCTTTTGTTTCTCAAGACTATAATCGCTTCTTTTTCAATTCAGTCGAAGGTTGTGCTTGTTTTCCCAAAGACGTTACTGTTAACTCTGAAGGTAAGGACCTAATTGGCGTATCTGTTGCCACAGTGTAAGACAATCGCGAACACCCCGGGATAAAATGTGCGTCCTTGTGCTTTCCTACATTAAACACGAAGTTTTGAATACTGAAAAAAAAAAAAAAAACTCGTATAAGAGATTAAAATACTTAAGAGCATATTAGGCTAAAATTATCATTATTTTTATATTTCCTTTTCATAAAATCCTAATTAGTCTTAAGTTTATAAAAGGTTCTTAATTTACTAAAATGAAAAGCATAAACAAAAAATAGCTCCGCAATGCGTATATATGTTTGATGCGACTTATTGAAGGCGAGACTGAGAGCGTTGCACCGCCGCCGAAAAGACGCAACTAATTTCACCAGCTTTACCAAATTTCTATTACAATAGCTCTTAGTACTTTCGAAATTTCAAAATGATAAGTCGTTAAAACGCTTTGACTATCAACAATTTTAAGGGTTGGGTTGTTAGAAGTCTCTTTCGCCGTCATGGAAGAGTCGACAATGGCACAAACAATATTCGAGAAAAGTTCGTCGCTTCGGGAAATCCCCAGGCCGGAGCACTTCCATTGTTATACTCTCCGGTATTATAGCATAGTGTTTGATGCGCAAGCGCACAAAACACAAAAAGAGTATTTCAGTCACCAAGATGAACTAGCTATTCTAGATCGAACGAACTAGATTGAACTTTTGTTTTCTGTTTATCACAAAATTCTAGAGATACAGAATTTAATAGAAAACGCAACATGAAAAACATTCATAATAAATAGCAATCTTAAGATAATTTTCTTTTAAGAAATAATATGTTTTAAAAAAACATATCGGTTCTGGCTCTTCTGGCATTAAATGCTTATTGAAAAGCCTTTTAAAAAGCCTAAAATTTCACTAAATAGCAGTTTTACAAGAACGTATTTATGTTAAGTCGATAAAAACTAGGTTCTCATTCGCGAGTTTTTCTTCAGTTAACAAAAACTCATGAAGAAGATGAAATGAACTTACATTCTAAAATAGCTTTTTTGAAGAACAATATTCGTAAGTGGAACGCAAAAATTTTCAATGAAAAATTATTTATTTTATTTATGTTTTTTTCAATATATTCTGCAGTTTGTCCCGAAAATCCAATTTATTGCCCTCCGAGCAACGATAATAACACATTCAGCTGCACAAGCGACAGTGACTGCACCGGAAACCAGAAATGCTGCCAAGACGGTCGTGAAAGGCACTGCACAGGTAAACTACTTATACACTCAGACAACAGAGGAAACAAATTTTTTATTCCTTCCTTGATTCATCCATTCTTTAATTATTTTCTTTGTTTATTTTTTTTTTTTATAAAATAATTCGGATAGTACGCGTGATTTGGTCAACAAGTGTGTTTTCATAGCGCTATGAAGCACAAAAATGTCGTCACGACCAATATGGCGAGTCGCGTAAAATTAATTGGCTTTTGGTAGACTTTTTATAGCATTGGAAGACTTTAAAAATGTCCAATAAGCCTTTTAACTTTCGGTTCAGTGTTCTGAATAAATTCGCGGCTGAAGAATTTGTACCTGAAAGTGAAGAACCACCAGTGAAAAGAAAATACATTCGTTTCGCAAAGCGAGCAAGAAAAGTTGGTCGATGAAGCGCAGTTAGGATCAACAAAATA
>JANVCF010035453.1:0-13733 GCA_025388745.1 Hydrozoanthus gracilis
ACTCTCCCAGTTTCTCCTTGTTTATGGCGACCGTTATTTCGAAATCACCTCCTAAAAAACCGCCGCTACGCAGGCTAATAGTTGCGAAGTTTTGTATTAGCACTTCGGAGTAAATGATTTTAAAAACGGGAAAAAGATCGCTTGCAGGGTTAGTGCATTGGCCCTTGTATACTTAATACTATTTTGCACCATTACGTATAACATTTTTTTGCGAAGTTATAAAAGTGTGGATGTTGACGCTTGTCATCGCGTTTGGCAAGATATAAGAAAATTCATTTTAAATCAGCGTCTTTCGATATTTTAACTGAAAGCTAAATAAGAACCATGTATATATAAATTCGTTCTTCCGTCTGCAATGTTTCTTCATCTTGCTACACGCACTTGTGGTTTCACTGCTTCAACAAAAATATTACTTAGTTTGAAACTGTTATTTGAGAATTATTCTAGAAACATATTGTTTTCAAAACGATAGGGTAAAAAAAGATTTCTTATAAAAAGAAAAGTGTTAATGCTACTTACACTGCACGCGGTAAATTATTGAAGCACAAGTAAAATTCTCTTCGTGTCCGAAATAATCTAAAGTTTTTTCGAATTAGATATTGAAACTGTCACTCTCAGATGCGTGTAGCCTTGCAAAAAGGTATATTTTCGTTCCTCGAATAATGTTACTGGGAGACCATATCCGCGGGGGACCAAATCCGCTTGGACACTGGTATCTTGTTGACAGCCCCAATATTTTTTAATTGAGTATTCATTTAGTATCTGCCGACAGTAATAATTAAGTGTTTATCGACAGATATAATTGACTGTATTTTTCGACAGTCATAATTAAATTTGCGTGACTCATTAGAGCCATTGTGAAGAGAGATGTCGGAAATCTGAAACAGGAATGTTCTTCCTGGTACATTTTAAAATGTGTCCGCACTCAAATTTGTGTGGGAAGTTTTGGACACTTCAGTCACCTTTTTGGGCATTAAAATCTCAATCCAAGAGAATAAGTTGACCACCGGTGTCCACTACAAACCCACGGACTGACACAGTTATCATTCCTACCATCTTCACACCCGGCTCCCTCTGTAATTCCGTACTCTCTGAAATGTCTTTGTTTTTTTCTGAACGTGGTTATCCAGAAGACGCTCACCCGTGTCCAAAATGTCAGGAGGGAGATGGCTCTTACGCCAACTGATCAAACAGTGAAGAGAGAATCCCTTTCACTCCGATTCCGTAAAAGAGACCAGCCGTGGAGGAAGTACTGGGCTGGATTTAATGAGCTCACGTGACGTTTGTGAACTCGGAAACGAAGTGAGCCATAGTTGGTAGAACTGTTCGAGGTTCAAGAAACTGGTCCGACAGAAAGCAAAAGTAAGGCCGGGAAGGAACATTCCAAGCTCTGTCGTTTTTTGCACTTGATATCATCCTACGACACTTTCTTCGAAATCTCATCGATTTGATCAAAAACTTCCCTGGGCCAGTTTTCGATGACAATTGGATTGACCTACACGCGGCTACAGGCGAGTACAGCTCTACAAACTTCATTATTGCGATATTGTTTGTCTCGCTTGTCTCGATTGATTGTTTTTTTTTATCACCGCGCTAATTTCTTACAAACTGCATTAGTGGATAGATTTGTCGTGCTACTTAAGTTGGCCTTTCACTTTTTATGTCGTTGAAATTGCTGTTGCGTGAGGTAGTTGTTACTGCAGCCGCTGCGATGGGAAAAAATCTTTGCCTAGCATCTAGCTAGATCGGTTCCCCTCAATGTGCTATTTGAATTTTAGGTCGTTGAGATGATCTTTATATACGTTCAAGCATAATGAGCTAAGAAGATCAATAAAAGAGAGCGATGATTCTTTTGCATTTAATAACAACTTAACACGAAATTTTGCATTCAACGAATATTTGCATGTTCTGGCACGAAACGCTCGCCTCGCACGTCACGGGGAGCTAGGTTCGTCCACGCAATTAACTAATATTTCTCAAAGGTGACACACAAAGCTGGGGGAGTACGAGACGGTAGAGAAGGATGTTTGACAAATATAGTTAAAAATAGTTGTAATTTTTCGTTGGTCGGTTAATAGAATTGCATGCTGAGTCGATTCACAGTACAATATGTCACGAGACTTAGATTGCTTGCGGGCTCACAACAGCATGATGTTGCGTTTTTTTCAAAATTTGAGCTTGATGGCTTGCTGACTATAAGGCCGTTGTAGACAAAATTTTCTGTTCAAATATGTTCATTCAAAGTATGATACTGTCTTTTTAACTGATCTGTACGTGAGCTGTACGGCTTACACGATTTTGTTTATACGAAGTGGCTATATGGCCGGCCAGCCGGCCAAGGAATTGAAAACAAAAAATGGTCGGCAGTCTATCCTTTTTTCAATAACTCAAGAGAAATGTACGAGTGTTCATCAATTGAAAGTCCCTTATGTTTATCAAGAATAATTAAGAGCTTTTGTTGACTACAGTATGATTTCCTTTCAACTTTTTGTCTTTCCTCGGTATAGAGTAGCGATGGCTTTTTCGTGGCTAACTGCATGCCGGTAGTTAATTGCTGCTACTCTACAGTATATACATAGTATGCCGAGAGAGGAAAGAGAAGGTATTTAATATTAAATTATGTTGTAGCCAACAAATGGACTTGGTAGTTCGAATCAATCAATTTTAAGAATTTTCAGTTGTTTGATCTGTGTACACAGATTAGATGTACCCCTAAATTCCTTAAATCAGGAAAATTTCCTATTTAATATGAAAGGAAATCATACTGTAGTTAACAAAAGCTCTTGATTCTTCTTGATAAATATTAGGGTCTTCCAATTAATCAACACTCAGACATTTCTTGAATCATTGAAAAAAGAACTGACTGCCAGCCATTTAGATTTTAGTGTTTTCAATTCTATGGCAGCTGCTGGCCAGCAATATATACTAGCCACTTTAATTTTTATAAGAACAAATTTTAAAGAACACCCAGCTGGCTAGAATGGGAAATATTTAAAATTAAGAACAAGCTGGGAACAGTCAGCAGGGTGAAGTTTTGATCAATCAATTTTACGAACTAATTTTGTTTGATCCCACCATGAACACAGATTGAGATGTACACATAAATTCTTTAATTAATCAGGAAGTATGAACAACATACTTAATTCCTGCACTGCACTATAATCAAAATGAACCTATTGCAGAAGCAGCTGTCTTCTCTCTTGAAGAAAATGCTTTGTAAGTACACCATTTCAGCCTTGGTCAATTTATGAACATCTTCCTTTATTCTTCTTTCTTTACTTGTACAAAATAAGATCATATTTGGTAATGAGAATTTCACTGCTAATGAAAAACAAATTTCTCCTAATCTAGTTTTTTTTAAAAGTATAGCTCTAGGTAGGGAGAATTTTTTATAGCAACATGTTGTTTGATGTATACATATTTTGGGCTAAAAGTGTTAATATGTGCTTATCTTGTGTTCAGTTGACAGCCTGGCATGTTCTTCAAAGGAATTATACCACCAACTACTATAACTGCAAACTTAACAAACAGCACTGGAACTTCTGACAACTGGACAACATTCCCTGCAACTCAGATTCTGACAACCATATCTGGAGCACTCTCAATTGTAGGCGCCTTTCTCATTTTTGTTACGCATTTCTTGTGGAAAGACATCCGTTCAAATTCTAGAAACATTTTAGTGTACATCACATTTGCAGACTTCTTGGTTGCAATTTGCCATGTTGCAGGTGTGTCGCATATTCCTGGGCTAAGTGCCTGCATTGTGCAAGCTTTTATTTGCATCTTTGCAATGATGTCATCCACATTCTGGACAGCTGCACTGGCAATTTATCTCTATATCACAACAGTTCAAAGACAAGTCCATCTTGCTCAAAAGATTTTGCTGTGGTCTCACCTAACTTGCTGGTTTGTGCCGTTGATAGTGGCCAGTTTGTGCATCGTTTTTCAAGTTCTTGGTAGGAGGTAAGGTCACACTAATTGTAGTTAAGATTGGGTGTCTATATGGGGTACGTTTACATGACTACAGTAACAGACCAATCAGCGAAACTTTGTCACTCTGTTATTTACTTTAACAGATTGCTCCACAGCACTGTAATACATAATACTCCAATAATAGTATTCAATGATATTGATAATGATAATAATAATAATAACAATAATAGAATATATATATTAATTAATATAATTTTTAGATGACAATATTGATTGCTGAATCAAAAGGAACTTGTGTAGAGTTCTCAGCTTTTTTTCCTTCGCATTGTTAACTTCTTTTATGGTTCAAAAATACTCATGAAATCTTAAAAATTGAAGCTTCAGAAGTAGAAAGGCACATAAATGGAATAAATGTAAGGTTTAGTTGGCAGTATGCTGGTTAAACATTTATGTATTCTATTTATAGCAATTTATGTAATGTTACTTAATCAGAATTATCTCAATACTTTGTCATTCATTTGAGATGTGGCACTGAGTGTATACACATGTACAATTGAAAAAGTTGCTAGTAAAATAATGTTGTTTTTTTCCATCTTTGCATGGTTTCATTTTATTGTGTTTTTGATTTAGCACTTATAGTTTTGATTTCACAGCAATGTAAATATTATTGTTGCTGGTAATCAATTTAATTTTAATGTTGCATATATATATTACTGTTTTTTTCATGTTTTTGCAGTGGTTATCTTGGTGCTGCAGGCTGGTGCTGGATTAGAACTTACAACCCATACAATTACTCAGCCAGGGGCATTCCAGAAGAAAATTTTAAAGACCTTTCGCTTCGGGAGCAAGTTTTGTGCATGATTTTGACAGATTACTTGTGGAAGTTCCTTGCTTTTGGCATCATACTTATTTTGTACACTTTGCTGAGGCTTAAACTAAAAGAAGCAGTAAGTAAACCTTTTTACGTGTGAGTTTGTTTGGTTTGAGTCATAAAGTTTAATAGTTAAGGCTAAATTAAACATTCAAACCATTAATTTATATTTAAGTGGGGCCGGTTTATGATTTGGAGGAGGCTTTTTAAAACAAAATTAACAGCATGTTTGTTTTTAGGGAAATTAACTAGCAACTTTATAATTGTAGTTTTGAAGACTAAATTTTGTGGAGATTTTCAGATTTTCTGAGATTTTATAAAATTCCTTAAACACGAGGTTCCAGAATAAAAGGGCTAAGCCCTCAGTGAGGGGTTTCACACATTCAGTTGCCAATCATCTGCCGTCGAGTTATTATATATAAAGGTCTGTGCTCTCTGCCAGATGTAGCATGCTTTTTGATTCATATTTTATTGGCACTTAGATTAGGTTCGCAATTTCAAAATAAAGCAAACAATCTACAGTATTTGGCTGATTTTAATTTAGTTAGTGTTACAACTATGAATTTTAATTCCTGATGCGAAGTTTCACTGAATATAATAACGAAAAAATGCTGACCTAGATCGATGTTGTTTGTCTAATTTGGTCTTGCAAAGCATGCCTTTCACGATGTAAGCCCACAAGTAGAATGGTATTATGCCAATGATTTCATTTACTATTAAAAAAAGGAAACTGTTTCATGATTATGGTGTAAATGACCTCGAATTGTTGAAAGTGGGTTGTTTCTTTTATCAATGGCCGCCATTACAATTCAAAATTTATTCAAATTTGATCATGAAAAGGGTCGAAAAAGGGGCGGGCCTAACCCTTTTATACTGGAACCTTGTGTTTAAAAGATTTAACTGGTTTTGGACACTGATTAGTTTAGTACTTATATTGTATTCTGAATTCAAGTGTTCTGTTAATATGGTACTACGGACCTTAGAATAATATAAATGAGTAAGGACACTCACTACAGGTGATTATAGAGTTTCTACTTACTTTCATTGAAATGAAGGAGGCTGATGCGTTGTGCTATCTATAACCACCTCACATGAGATGGTTTTGTTTGGCATGTGAACTAATTTTGAAAATGGTCGCCTTGCATACTTTTGTGGATCTTTAAGGGGAAGATTCAAACTCAATCAGATTAATTAATTAATCACCTCAGGTAACTTTACTAAAACAATTAGTTGCCTGACAGGCTCTGAGTGAATATCTGGGTGATGAATAATTCCCTTGACTTCATCATCTTGATTATTCACCAGATACTCACTTTGCTAGGTGAATAATTTGTAAATAATGGAAATGAAAAAAGAGTTAGATCAAAGGCCGTAATTTATAATCCAGTGAAAGCAAGAATGATAGCCACTTTTTAACCTGCCTCAAGACAATAATGCTAATAATAATAATGAAAACAGTCAGAGATGGTAATCATAATAGAATAATGATGATAATAATTATATGAATTAATAATGATAATAATTATAGATTTATTGATGATGGCAATGTACTATTGATGATAATAGTAGTATAGTTATTAGTAATAGTGTCATCATCTTAGTTCTTGCATTTTTACACTCACTCACCTTCACTTTTGTTTTAAATACTAGTTTTAATTTACTGTTTTCGCTGTTCTCATCATCACAAGTTGAGTTTACTGCTGTTTTGTTGTTACTGTTACCTTTTTCAGATGTCAGTGTATGCAAATTGGAGGGACTCTTCCGAGAGAAGAGCCTATGATGCAGCTTCAGAGACCGAAAAAAAACTATTTTATGTACCGCTTTTGTATATTTTACTCTACATATGGAGTGTGATCCGCTTTTCCATTTTTATCTACGATAAAGATCTTATATATGACGAAAGCACAAAATGGTTGACGGCACTTCAAGTAAGTAAAAAAGTTATTTAACACTAGTACTAAAGAACTGTTGGCATTTCAGATACCGAAACGCTCTAACAACCCCCCCCCCCACGCACCCACACCCCACACACCCCACCTTCTCTCTAATAGACCTGCTATCCAGAGCTTAAGCTTTAGATAAGCTCCCGCCCGCACCCACACCCCACACACCCCACCGTCTCGCAAATATACCTGCTATCTAGAGCTTAAGCTTTAGATAAGCTCCCCCCCCCCCCTTCCTCTCCCGGATCCCAACATAAGGGCAAATGATCTAAAATATAAGGTGTATTTTCTCAAAAGTACATTTTGTCAACGGCTAGCTGTATTTGTTTCAGTTAAAATTGAAATCGTGCTGGTTATAACGTCAGAGAAAACCAAATTTGTTTGGTATCAGGACTTCATGGTGTGTTTCTGGCAATCTTAAAACAAGGCCCTTCTTTCTAACGTTTGCCAAATATGCAAAAATTTACACCGTTTATGTTATTTTAAACTTGGAAAAAGTTATGGTTAACTTTAGTCCTTTGGGTTACCTTGGTTCGAAATTCCTTAGTGATTTCGACAGTCTCGGGTCCGAGAGAATAAGCGTGCTTTCCTTTCTGATGTTACAGAGCAGTCAAATAACAATTACTAAAACGATGAAAAAACAACCAAAGTGTACAGTAAAAGTGAAAATTCTAAAGCCTGGTAGTGAGAAAAGATACATGTGCCGAAGATGACGTCACCCTGTCCCAGGACATACTCTGCAAACTGATAAACTCGTTTCCAGACTCTGTCATCGGGGTGGGGTCACAAAGAGTTGAAAATTTCTGCGTTTAACCAACTAGAATTGATGAGTGTAATTTTCACTGTAAACTAAAATAACTGATCAAAAGAGATTGTTTATCGTGGATGAAGATATTCAGTAGAAGTGTTCGGTTGTCTCACCATGTGAGTCGTTTGGGACCGCGACGTTTTGATTGCTTACTTGCTTAGACGATGTGTAGACCGTGATCTACAAAAGAAGCCATTCAGATTCAGCGCCATCCAAACAACATCAACAGGAACAGCGACATTGAGATACCCAAGGCTTGGTTTGGGGCTAATCAAACATCAGACACTTGGCAGATCATTTGAAGATACCGCGTGCATTTCACAACGGGCCGATCCGACGCCTCTTTAAGCGAACAAAACCACAGTCTGCACATCGTCTGAGGAAGCCTAGCAGTAAGCAGTCGAAAGGTCGCGGTCCTCAACGACTCATATCGTGAGAAAACAGAATAATTCTACTAAATAAATCAATTGACCTTCGCAAACTCGCTAGTTTTTCTGAGTAACGAAAATGAGTTAAAAAATTAAAGAAACCTATTTTGCGTTATCGATAAGGTTTGTCGAAAAGTTGGCAACTTGTCATCGTACAACTTTGAGAAAACTTTACTTTTCATTTATCGTTAGAAATAAACACCTTATCCGCTTGCCTCTTGCCAAGACAACTAAACTTCAAACATAGAACAATGCCACCAATGCCCTGGAACGTTCTCCGCGGCTCGTAACTTATGCCATGATCAGTCTCTCGTTTTGGCGTACTGGAGTATCAGAGGATAATAATGGCCTTTGCCGATAATTATCCTAAAATTTTCTCAGCTGCGCTGGAAGCTTCGCTTCTCGGTCAACTGTTCATTTTTCGATCCGATCAATCTAGTCTATCAACCGCGGTCATTATGTATCAGCCGCCGGATAGGGGTTTATTTAGTAAATTTTGGTAGTGAGTAGGTTACTGAGCCAATCAGATTGCAGTATTCGTGATAGTACGCTGGTTGGTTTCTATTAAGAGAATAAAACAGCATCGGCTTCGCCTCGTTTTCTCTCAACACTTTTCTTGTGCCCTCTTACGTCATAACCATTTTCTAAAATTGTCTAGAAACACAAGCGATGCTGTTTTATCCCCTTTAGAAAATAACTTTAGAGAAAAAAAAGATCTTGAGCTGTGTGACGTCAAATCAATTTTCTATTCTCTCATAGAAAACAGATTTGTAACCAATCAGAGCGGGCTTTACATCAGGATTATTTTCTAATAACAATACAGAGACCCCTTCGGCTGCTTCAAGAACACCCTTTTCCTTATGTGGTTACCTTTTTGTAGTAGAATGGCCTTTGACAAAAGTGTATTTAGGCTTTCTGCTATTATCATGCTCAATTATAAAAAGAGCATTTTATAGGAAATGATCGAAGATAATTCTTACTTTGTAAAATTGGTGCTCAGATTTTTCGAGAGAAAATAGTGATAGCAAGATTTTGTTTTTTTTCTTGAACAGTCACCCGCTTCTAAGAAATTAACGGTAAGCCCCTTAGGGGTGTAACTTTTTAATATTAAAACAGAATGCTCGGTTGTTCTTTTAAGATTTAAATAAACGCTAATAAACGAAAAAATATAGGAAGTAAAAGCTCAAAAGTGCCACCATTAACAAGATGATATACATATACTGCTTTCAACATAGCTTGACAGCAACTCTTTTACCATACTGGTAACTACTAGTAATATCATTGTTAGTTAGTACTTGCTGCTCTACTGCGTGTCATTCGAGCGCCAATCGTTAACTTATACTCATCTCTACAGGGACTGGGCTCTACACTTCAAGGCTTCACCAATTTTCTGTTCTATTGTTTCCTCACCAAACGTGTTATGGACCCCCTGAAGTCGTTCTGCCGCCATTTCAACTGTTGTAACCGTAATGTACGCTCAACTGGTGAAGATCTCTCGGCAATTCGTTCCTCCACAAATAGTCAAACTGTAGAGTTACACCGGAGTGAACAAGTACCTATTCTGAAAGGAGAACAGCCAGACTATCAAACGTCCCAAGCTACAGTCGTTAAACAAATGATAACTTAATACCAAGACTGTTATTATGCACGCTCAACGGATAAAAGTCTCTCAGTAATTCGTTCAACAACAAATGGTCAAGTGTCATTCTAGGGTGTGGTCATCGGAATGGAAGGGTGAAGTCGTTTCTCACCTTATAGTACTGTAGACACCTCAGCTTACTGATTCGGACGCCCCGCTAATACATCTCAAAGTCAGCATTAGACTGCTCATTTTTTGATAACTCAGTCTCTATCAACAGTAAAGTGCAACCCCCCTTACGACCACCTCGTTAGTACGAACATCTCGTTATTACGGCTACATTTTTTTTGGTCCGGCAAAACGCCCATACATTTTCTTATAAAAACACCCCGTTAATGGGACCACCCCGTTTATGCGACTAACGACCACTTTTTTAAATCCAGAAGTTCATTTACATTTGTTTTTAACCTCGTTAATACGACCACTAACCCAGGTATACAAATCGCAATAGGAAATGCCTTGTGAAATGATGACATTTTTATCTTTTTGAAGCATTAAGTCAGCAAAACGGAAACTAGCACTTTTGAAACAATAACTTCTCTAACTAAAAGTGCACTAATTAGCTTGTGTTGACGTACATTCGAAATAGTGAAATTGTTGATAGATGAAACTGTAGCCTCCACTGGCGATATGCATGTGGCAGATCTGTTTGTTTTGTTTCAGTATAGCTCTTGTGAAAATTAGTTTGTTGAATTAGTTCTGTTTCAGAGTTGAAAGTATATTTTATTATTTGAATGCTATTCAAAGGCTTCAGAATAGTTGTGAAACATGTGAAGGACGGGTATGCTTTAAATACACGTTAATTAAAACATGTTTGCTACGAACAACGTTCAGAAGCTATTATAACTATTCGGTTTGAAAATTTGATAAAAGTAGTTGGAATTGCAATACAAAATTGTGTTCGATTTTGAAACGGCAACACCACAAAATAATGGAAGAAAATTTGTTCGGTGGGCGACTCCGTCTAATACGGAATATATTTCAGTCCTCCAACTTGCTCAATATAGCCGTCAATATAATATTTTGTGGTGTACCGTCTGAAAATTGCAAATAGTGTATAATATTAATATTTACCAGAGCAACCCGTTGATATCCTATTTTGCGCACGAATAGTGTTTTTTCGCGCGCTCTTATCGGCTCCTGAATCAATAAATATCCAGGGCAATTTATATGATTTTCTGATATCCAAAGCTACATCTGGTTTCTAAAAATTTGTCTCTTTTTATATGTGTAGTTGTAATTAGTGCAAATAAAGTTGTTGTTGTACTGTTTTGAGAAAGCTGTCGATCATGATTCCTTCACATTGTTTAGCCGTGTTTCGTGATTCAAGATTCTGCTTCCACCTCCGATTATTTTGGTCTTGTTTTTAGGAAGTCATCGGATAGGCCTTCAGCCAATTAAATTGCTAAAGACTTATCTGATTGTCAAAACATCTATCTATTTAACCTAAGTATGATTTACTTGGTTTACTTTATACGGAGATTAACCGACTAACAAAAGGAAATGCAGCTGAAGCCAAACGAGAACAAAATTATTTCATTTGGTGTGGTAATGTAAGGATGTCGTTCAAGCTTTAATTTAATACTGTAGCTTGGGTGTGACAACGTAGGCTAAAAAATAACTTTTCAACATAAATGAAACTCGATGCAGATGGACATAATTATTTTTTTTTTAGATTTATACAATCTTTATAGTAGAAATATGCTGTGTTGGTTCCGTGCGGTTTTCGCGTCTCTTCATATGTTGTAAACGAATTCTACAATTGGATCACTACAAACTAACTAACTAACTAACTAAAAAAACTAAGTTGATCGTAATTTTCAATCAAACCCCAAAACAAATACCTACTGATCGATAAAAATCACAAAATGCATAAGTGATTGTTACTTTTTCGTATGCAAGAGTTGACTCGAATCTTAGACGAGTGTGTGAAAACAAATCATTTGAGTTCATTTTAAATACCGGATCATTTTGACGGTTGCACACAAGAACGTCACTTAGCTGTTCCTGTTACTGATCAAAGAAGCGCTTCAATAAACAAGGGAGGCGATGCACCAAGAACAGGTGCAACAAGACGGTAGTAAATCTATTTTTCAAGCGGCTACTTGATTGAGATTGACCAAAGCTTTAATTTTGGATGAAAACTATCTTAATGGAAGATGCCGCTCCCTGGTTGTTCGTTATTTCAATCTACATTTGTCTTATTTACGAGTTAATTATGGGATTTAAAAGAAAAGAGGTGAGAAAGTTTCAGAAGGTTAACAAGCAACGCAAAAACACGACGCTGCCATGTTTCACTCGCAACGCATCAAGTTTTCAGCCGAGTTCTCGCCGTCTCTTCCAAATGCGAATGTGCATGCGAAGATAATCACAAACTTGCTAAATCCGCCTGCTGAACGATGAAACAATTGAAAAAAACAAACTTGCGGGATGTTCGAATCGAAGTAACGAAGGCTTGTGCTAATTTGCTACACAAAACTCGCACCGTCTATATTCGATTGTATCTTCCAGGAAAGACGAAATTATTAGTATAAACATCATGCAAAAACATTGAAAACTTAAATACGCCCTTCTCGAATTCATACCCCGGCTAAGTATGGAAGTTTGAATTTACATATTTAAATAGGTTTTAGACTGTTTCGAAGAAGTTTAAACAGCCTTAGCAACGATTTGTGTTAAACTTATATTTTAAAAAGACCAAGAGGACTATGAAAAGTAAACGTTTTGCGTGTTTTGACTTATCAATGTAGACACAGCGAGAATATTGCCATATTTGATTATCTGATCTTAAAGACTGCAGCTCGTTGCCAAGAGATAACAAATGAAATTGCACATGCGCGTTCCTGCCGTGCAGTACGAGCAGTAAAAGTGTAAAAAATTTAGCTTGAACCCAAAAAGTTATCACGAGTATAGTAATTTTATTCAATGTCAATTCAACCCGCTTTCAACGTATAGTGAACACTCATTCGATGTCAATTCAAACCGCATTCAACGTATAAAGAATACCCATTCGATGTCAATTCACCCCTTATTCAATATCAATTCAACGCTCGTTCAATGTCAATTCAACACTCATTCGATGACAGTTCAACCCTTACTTAATGTCAATTTTCTTTTTTTTTGATAAAACATGTGAAAATGATAGTTGCCATGGCAACACAAGCCAACTTAATTAAGTTTGAGACCAACCACATTTCTTAAAGATTGGTTTTATACAATTTAGTTCATTGACACTCTGTTTACTATAATAATAATAATAATAATATTAATAATAATAATAATAATAATAATAATAATAATAATAATAATAATAATAATAAAATCTAGCGAGCTAATCGCCCTTACTTGCAGTCGTGGACTGAATTGCGTCGGCGCAGCTCAACGAGGTCGGGCCGAAAGCATGTTACGGCCCATGAATGACCTCGGAGCACAGCTCCACAGCCAGATAGTATTAGCTGGGTGTCGATTTTGTTGAGGGAGGAAAACCGTAGAGCCCGGAGAAAAACCCTCGGAGTCAGATTGAGATCGATAAATCTCAGCCCACATGCGGAAACCAGGACTCGATCCCGGGTCCACAGTGGTGGGAGGCACGAGTGCTAACCGCTCGGCCATCCTGACTCCCTAAGTCAATTGAAAAATCAGGCTCGTAACATGGTATAATGTTTGATACAACCTTCCTACAGACGGCTGTACAGTTATATTTGATAGTCTTTAGAAGTCTGGAGTAAGAAAATGGAGTTAATTTCATTAGGTCGAGTTAACGAGGGAGAATGAAAACTGATTCTCCCTTGGATTTGCTTCGTTTGTTTACAGTAGTTTTATCCAAAACTTGATAATTTGAAGTAAGTTTTAATTCCTTCGGCAATTCGAGTTATTGGTAAAGGCAAGTACAATTATATCATTACCTCTTGAAATTTCTGCTTGAATAAGTATAACAAAAAAAAGAAAATATGAACTATTTACGGTTTTTCATGTCATATTTTCTTTTGTTCTACTTTTATTTATTCAAGCAGGAATTTCAAGAATTAAAGATATATTAGGGAAGAAGTCAAAACAATGGTATTTTTAAGGAACCCAATTTTGTCGGGGGAGGTGGTGGGTGGCGGCACAT
>JANVCF010035564.1:0-23629 GCA_025388745.1 Hydrozoanthus gracilis
TGGTTCCCACGCCACTGACCGAAGGATCATTACTCATGTACCCTCGGGGCGCAAAATGAGGTCCCTGAGGTCCTTGCTCAAGATGATAGTTTGGATGCCCCTGAGGGTGATGCTGGTCCGGGTAGTAGCCTGGCGGTGGGTGACCTGGAGCGGGACCAAATCGCGGGCCTGGTGAAGGGATGCCTTGCCCAATAGAATTTTTTCTTCTCCGAGATTTAAAAACTGTAACCACAGGGGATTTACCTGCTCTGTTGGAGGCATCAATCATGGGTTGCACGATCCGCCGCCTTGCATTGATAAACCTGAAACGAAAGATCTCAGTTTTTGAAGTGTGTCAACATTCTTAAGGTATATAAATGAGAACGCAGAAAACGAAACAAAACGTTTTCCTATTTTGCCGACTGAAAGATATGGAACACGCATCAACACGTTGATATGGAACACACGTTGATATGGAACACACGTTGGTATGGAACAAACGTTGACATGGAACATACGTTGATATGGAACATATGTTGATATGGAACATACGTTGATGTGGAACATACGTTGGCATGGAACACACGTTGATATGGAACACACGTTGATATGGAACATACGTTGATATGGAACATACGTTGATATTGAACATACGTTGATATGGAATATACTTGGTATGGAACATACGTTGATATGGAATATACTTGGTATGGAACACACGTTGATATGGAACATACTTAGTATGGAACACACGTTAGCACGCGGTAAGCCCCGAGTGCGTCAAATAAAGTGTTGCTGACTTCTCCCAAGCAGAACCCACACTTTTCATTTTACATATGTAAGGAGAAACTGGCCCTTGATAATCTGGCTGGGGCTGAAATGATTAATTAAGTAATTTTAATTATATAATTTATAAAGGGTGTGTTGTCATGTTAGCGATACTTGCTATCAATATTTTTCAAACAAGGAGTTAGTTTACTTGCAAAAAGAGTTTGTTTTCCTTTGTTTACAGGTATCTTAGAATTCTGTTTCAACAAATACATCAACTGAGCCTGCAACTTATGCGGCCAGCTTATAATTAACCTAAGTATAAGGTTGCACAAGTTTCATTTCCATATACCTTATCGATTAATTTCAGTTGATCTGCTTGTAAAATCGCGTTGCTGTAGATATCTTAAGAGTTTCCCAGTTTTTCAAAAGCAAACAAATCAGACATTTCCTTGACAAATTTGTCAAATGGTGCTGGTATCTTTATCTAGTCAAACACTTTGATCTTACTTGACGCCGCGACTAAAGGTACAGATATTAAGAAACCAAAGAAAATTGGATTATCTTCAAGTCAATTTAAGCTCTCAGCACTCAAATGTTCCAAACTAATCAAACGTCAGGATTCTTGTTTGGATTTAAATTTGAAAAAAAAAATACTCGAAATATTGACAACTTTTGACGCGGTTAACTACGCGAACAAATAAAAATAGCAAAAAGACGAAAGACCTTGATCTGTATCCACATTAAGGTCAATAAACTAAAGACTTAATCTGAAGACTGGTTTGGAATAAAAATAGAGTTGGACCACAACTTTCGTTAAGGACTCCGAATGGATTTCGGACACGAGACAAGGTGATAATTCATATCAACGAAGAATAGCTCCATTATGACACGTATAATAATAACAAGACTTACCAGTTGTTAACCTGTAGTATTGTCAGCCCAGTTTCTTGAGCCAACTGTCGCTTTTGTTCTTCTGAAGGGTAAGGGTGCTGGCGAGGAAAAGGCCAGTCAGTTTCATGACAGCCATTTAAGTAATAATAGAAGATAAAACGAGTTGATTTGTTGGTTTATAATGGTTTCGGGATAAAGTTTTTGTTTACAGGAAACCCGAAATAAACAGTTGTTGTATTCTAAACATTTTCAAACAAACTGTTTTATTAAAGCTTGTTAAAGTGATTAAGTTTTAGAATTGCCGTTAGCAAGTAAAACAGGTTTAAAAAGAAGTTGTTCCAGTGATTTCAAATAATTTTAGAAAACAACACATGGACTAAACCTCTAATAAATCTGTAAATATGAACCCTAAGAATGAAAGAGTGAAAAAAAGAATACATTATCTGCAATAAACAACTTTAAAGATTCTAGACCGAAATAAATCTATTTTGCATATACTTGCCAAGTACTCAACGACATAACTGGTGTATTTTTATGTTCCAATATATTTGAAGAAAGCCACGTTATTTCAATCTGTATTTAACCTTCTTCTAGCGTATCTAAATTTCTCGGCAATTGGTTTGATCGTTAACTCTGAGCAGCATAAATGTTCTTCAATTTTAATATAGTTCATTTTATTCTATAGATCGCCTTAATGAAGTAGCTAGTTGCACGTTGCACGAATGTCGTAAAGTATTTCCAATCAATTAAAAATGCAACATCTTTTTCTATCCAATATTGCAGAGGGACAGCACCAGAAGCACGAAATTAACACTATGATTGTACTCTCCCTAATAAAACTGAGACTTTACTGAGCACTTAAAACCAACCCTTCACTGAATTGATCATAGGAAAGAAACCAAAATAAACAAATGGCGCTATCCCCACATACCAACACAATTTAAGATCAATACCAAATCCTTGGAAGTAGATATATAAGTTCGGTATTTGTCCGACAAACTCACAAAACTGATCGATATACATAAATCAGGGTTTAAAATCTCTTTGGTCTCCTTAATTCTATCAACAAGCCACTTGTACTTTGCAAGTAGTGGTTCTCTCCGAGAACTGATTCTAGAAATTAGTGCTTTTGAAACTGAAAAAAGGGGTAGGCAATGAAAACAGGAGATTTTTTGCAAACTGATTAAGGAACATAAGTTTTTGGGGTTTGTGTCAGCAAAATATACAACATGACCGTTTGATATGGCACTTTCTCGGTGAATCCTGATTCAAACAAAGACACGATTCATTCCATGCCTTTTATAAGAAGCCAGAACAGCTCTTTCCTGATTCTTTGCTAACAAACTGTTATAGTTTTTTATACTAAAGAAAAACCCTTGAATTCCTTTGACTTGTTAAAGTAACACCAGTCGAGATCTCGAAAATGTACCTGGGAAGATTGCCGACACACTACCAATACTAAAATAGTGTATAAAAAATAGTATAAAAAATTTAGTGAAAAAAAGGTGTTATTTGCTAAGGAAAGAATCATAAAGTATGTTAGCCCTGGGAAGAAGTAAAGAGTTACCAAAATACAGGTCTAAACAGTATGTTGCTATCAAGAAAGAACTTGTGTCAATCAGTTGCATTCACAAACTGACCTACTTGAAATGGCAATCAATTGCCCTCAATTCAGTTTTATAGTGGACTACAACAGAGTTGAGAGAAATAAGCACACTCCTTGCAATCTTTACACCCGCTGTTTGTTTTTTAATCACAACACGATGCAACCGCGTGAAATTCATTTGTCTTCACATTATTTAGAGCCGAAGCAAAATATTTTGGTTTATGGACACTAGTTTAACAAAAACGAACAAAACCTTTTGCGTCGCATGGCTAACTTTTATGGTAATTATGATTCTTATTTTGTAATTCAATGTGTTGAGTTTATTCATCGATAAAAATAATCTGGTCAAAGTTTATGAAATGAGACAGCACAGACTACGGTGTTGAATATATCCGGCGTCCACACAAAAGAGCGTCCAGTATAAAAAACGGGTACCATATATTCATGTATTGTTCAAATTGAACATTAACTGATCCAGGCGACACATTACACCTGTCATATAAAGAATACTTGCTCGCAGAAAACTTTTTACTTTTATGAACAGTAAAATCATAATTTCTACTGTGCAAAAACAGGTAACCTTTTGTAACCATTGTTTATTGCGTTTGTTCGACAGAAATGTCAGTTTCCAATGTCCGACTAGGAAAACTAGATATCTCAGTTCCTCCAAACCAAATTTCGGGATTATTAAACAGGGATAAATTAATGGTTGAACTGGGAGAAGAAACCCGATCTCGTGATCTTCGAGTTGATTGCACTTTATAGCAACAATTGTTTGCAGTAATTTATTTAACTGGACGCTTCTGCTTTTGACAGCTTGCGAAGGTGTACCTAATCTAGCAATGTGACTAATTTGGCCAAGTAACCGAATAAAACTTTCCTTTAACGATAAAATTTAATTTTTATGATAGCCATGATTTGACAAAAGTCCTTACTTCTCGAAACTCGCGATTGTCGATACAGACAAACATACAACTACACAAACGGGACAGAACGACACCGCTCCGCTGACAAGAACTGACCAAGAAAACAACTTGACGGCTTCCTCAAAAGACCACACTCAGCTACACTTACCGTTAAATGCTGGAAAAGCCAAGCTTTCATGATGTTTGTGGCAGCTTTAGGGAAAATCCCTCTCTTCTTTTGTCGTTTCTTATCTGAATCATCATCCGTGTCCCCCGCCCCATCATCGGACCCAACTGATGTACTAAGTGATGGATCTGAGGAAATTTGGAACTTTTCAGGATCCAAAGTTTCTCTCTGCATTTCTCGCAGAGATCGACTTCAACAGCACATGAATAAGGCTATCACTAGCAAATATCGTATTTGTTCACAAAAAGACACAGGTTGTTTTAGTCTGTCTGCATTATGGATAAATACACCAGTCCTAACACAAAACACCTTTTTTGGTATCAAAGTGTGGTCACAAGCTACTGGTCAGCAAACCTGCGACTGAAAGCGGCTTTGCCTTTGGCTTTAAAACGACCTTCTATATTGCCTCGTGTTAACGCTAGTATATGATTCGTTTTTATAATATCTATCGGCGATTGTCTCTAAGAACTTGATGGGCCTAACATCTTGTTAGCATTAATTGCAACACGTCTATTTTACCGAATTTGTTTTGATGCTTAACAGAAATCGATAACTGTGCAAGAACAAAGAACTCAGTCGTGCTGTGTAAAATAAACATTGCCAACATAAGCTAGGGAACAAAAACTATATCATATTCCGTCTATGTACAAAACATTCACAAAATAAGGCATCCAAAACACATTCACGTAGCATCATTGAATATTATCTTGAGAGAGAAACCATGCCACTGATTTTGCACTTAACTGAGGAGAGAGAACCATATATTACAAGAGAAGAAATAATACACACAGTTTAACAAATCTCGAGGTGCACGGAGCATTCTACAGACCGAGTATCTGAATAGCGATATAATGAAGGGCTTGTTAAGTACCCCCACTCAATCTTGTTAAGAAAAAAAAATAAAGAGAACCCACACATAACTTCATTTGCGCTGTTGTAGGCAGCTATATAGTCATAAGAAGCACTCGAAAACAAGTTCTTATCATATCATAAACGCAGCCATTTACTCTTGCCACAGTCAAAACTGTATAATATAGATTGATAAGCGAGCTTCTTACGGGTACTTGAGTTATGCTGATGCAACAACCTTCAATTTCGCACTGACAATAAACTTCAGTTTGTGTCAGATTCAGTTAAAAGCGCCCATTAACATTGTTTTTTTATCGGCCTACCTTTAGCTTCAAGATCTAAAACATTTTGTTTTCTCGACAGAGCGGCCTTTTCAGCACACGAACTGGAATTAACAAAAGCCCTGCTGAGCTCCATCGTTACAAAAAAAAGGTTTTTTTGAACTCAGTTAAGATCCTCGCGGTAAACAGGTGAGTCTAAGATTGATTCGCGCTGGCGATGACAGCATCCATATATTGAAAAAGATCCACAAAGATGCTACATTGAGACATCAAGGAAATGTTAACACAAGAAGACTCGATGGCATAAATAAGACTTTGGAATGCTAAATACACAGACTGATTGATGTAAAGACAACCTGACATCCTTATGAAAAGTGAACTACTGCTAAAAAAACAGCTGCTCCCAAATCGAGCAACACTTGGAAATATGACAGCAATACTTAAGAGAGATAAAAATGCATTATTCAAACTTGAACTGCTTGCAAAAATCCCTCGCTTCATGCTTTACAACTACACTGAATTGCATTTTTAGTTACAGTTAAATTCTTAACTTAAGCTTGTATCGCTCTTAATGTTTCAAAAAAGTGTATTAAAAAATCGCAATTAACTGGGGCCAAACATCACAGTTTCCTGTCAAAAACTCTGTGTGAAGATCTACAAAGCTTGAGTTTTGATGTGTTGTAGGTCCTTTTTGTTAGCCAAATAGAACAAGAATTTCTGTGAGATTTTTCTTTTCTCTTACTTCTCGCATTCTACATTGTGCGAGCTAGACTATATTCTTTCTCTTTCACTTCCTGTGATCAGCGGCTGAGTATCAAGGAGGAAGATAAACAAGCACAGCGAAATGCTTTTATTTCTTGCAAGAAATTGGAAACCAAGAACTGATTTAAAGGTGCTTAATTGCGTGATAACAGTTAGGATCAACCAAAGCCTATCTGCTATCCTCACTTAATTGATTTACTCAGGAAAGGCATAGCATTGATAATTTAGCTAACATTTCACCACCGTGACAAAGATTTATAACAAGATAATATTCAAAACATGACACTCTTCAAGTTAGTCTTCATAGTGTCAGGACAGGCACCATCAGCAGTTCTGCTCAAGTGCTTAGAAAGAGCTTAAATCTATAGCACTTCACCTGCGCTTTCCTGACAACAATAATAACCTCGAATGTGTCGTCCATGGAGCGAACTACGATCACCGTTATAACTAATGATTTTACGAAAGTTTCGAGCTGCAGCTGACTGCATTTTACGGAGTTGTTTTCTTACGAAGCGGGAAAGTCCTTGCAAAGTATGTTCAAGATGAACCAGTTGCATTGGTCTTCATCATAAAAATCTCAAACACTCCCTAGCTGATTGTAGATATAAACTATGGCGAAAGTATAATAAATTATTAGATGACAGTACTTCAGGAAATTACTGGAGGAAATTGCAGCGGCTATCCTGTCAAATTTATCAAAGAATCAAAAGGTGGTGTCACCGGAGAGACAGTGGAAGAAACAGCACAGCACACATACACTTAAATGAAAACAACGCGATCAACATTATCTTTTAAAACACGAGAATAAGAAGTCTTTCTTATTTTTGAAATAACGTTTTTCAAAAACTAAAGTTTTTAAACTATCAATTTGTTAAAAAAAAACGATGTCTCCGTGGAAAAACAGAAAGCAAAGCATAACACAAAACCTCACTAATTACACCCTCTTGCAAATTACGACAATTTTTTCTATAATGCCCCGTAATCGTTTACATAGGAAAAAAACCCATTTCCTAGATTTCCTATCAGTACAGCACAAATATATAACTAAGCAAATGCATCTAAGTCCACCCCCAGATATAAGCAAATTCAATTTCCATCATTATTTTCCATGTTGACAAATAAGTAAACGAAATTGGCACATCTGCCTTCAGTTGTTAATTTCATCATCTTTGCTCTGTCACAATAATTTCAGCAAGAGCAATCTTCTCTTTGTTTTTTCAAACAATAGAAAGCCTTCTCTGAAAACAGCTCGTCCTGAACCGTTCAATTTAGCCCAATTGTAACTTTTCTTTGACAATTAACTATGTTTGTACTGTGAGGCCTTCCCTTGTCAACTCAGTCGATAGATGATAAACGAAGGCGTTTGGATGTGAGAAACACACGCGATAACAACTAACCACAGAAACCCCTACTGCACGCTTTGAAAAGCCATTATCACAGTTTGGCTGTTTGTCACTCAAAACAGAGCCCAAAAGCCGCATGAGAAAAACTTCTTGACAAGGCATTATTTCGCCTGTTCGGAAAACGACATTTAATGATTTCGCTTGCGCGCATATGGGAGTGATAGAAATTTACATATCTGTCTTTTTCTTGTCGTGTATGAAGTAAAATGATATTCTTTTTAATTACTGGGAGAAAAGAGCCTTTGTGCAGCTGTGTCAACAAGGACCTCGAGCTTTCAACTCAATAAAAGCCATGAAGAATAAACGCATTTTTGAACTAATAATTTCACTATTCACTTTCACCTTCTATATAATCACAAACGCGGATTAATACAATAGAAAAGCTACAAGTTTAGCATAATAAAAGCTTGATAAAACAGGACCACTGATAAATTCTTCTTTAGTGATATATCATTGAGAACATTATTAAAAAGACATCCAAGACGGAAACAATTTAATAAAGAAGTGATGGAACTGTCGCTTTTAATAAAGCCAACTCGCATCTTACCTTCCGGAGTTTCTGGCCCTTCAAGGGCCGAATTTGAGGGTGGTTGGGTGGGGGATTGCACATTTTGTCCCGAGTTTGTATTCTCACTTGGCGGAGCTGAATTCCAGTTCTGTTGACTTGGTGGCTGAAGGAAAATTTACATACAACTTCAATATTGAGGATCGCGTGAATTATTATGTTGTTATCGCTCTAACACAGTCTGAGCAATTGAAACCTTTTCACAAAAATGACAGAAAGTGAATAGGAAAAGCAAAGCTAGAGGTGAAAAAATGCGACAAAACCTCAATTTATTATCCACACAACAAAATACCCTAATTGCCCAAAAGTTTGTCAACTACTCTTTTCTTGCGTGTTGTAGTTTGGTTTTCCAGAATATGTAAGCAAGTTATCGGTCTAGCAAAACTTTTCAACATCTGTCAAACTGCAACTTTAAAATTACTATAGGCAAGAAGTAGCAGGAAGCGAAGACAGCTACCACACGATCGTTAAAGTTTCTGTCAGAAAAAACATGAGGTGTGAATTTGATCTTAGATAAATGCTTCAGTTCTAGGGCGCGAAAGAACTGTTTCAACACGTCAACCCGCCAAAAGAACTGTCGAAACGCAATGAAAACTCTAACAGGTTGACAGAACACAACAGCATATTAAGTGTCTTATTTACTGCCTAAGGTGTTCAAAAATGACTGTTGCGAGATGTTTTGTGACGGTCTGTTCACATGGGCCGTACACATAACCGCGGAATAGGAACTACTTAGCAAAGAAAAGAATGGTAAGCTCTACAAACAATACTCAGTTTAGAAAACATCGCCACAGGAGATGAAATAAATAGAGCAAGCCCGCGTATCTGGTCTTAATGTCTCTGCAAGGGTTAATACTGCTACCGAGGAAGCCTATCCGCGATTTTGAGAGCTTAAAACGTTGGTATCACCCGTCTTAATAGCCTTTCATCCACTTAGAAGATAATTTAATGTTGTAAGAGAAATTTACACCTTGGACACACTGCTCCGTTAACAAGCAGTACTGAACGAAGCGGTCAATGAAAGCCAAATTACTCACATCTATCCGTTGCAGTACCTGTAGTGTGTCCTCCAGCGGGCTTCCAGGGGTACCATCACTGTCGCCTTTACACTTGCTACCTCCTTCCTTTTCGTCCATAACAAGGTCGATGGGCATTTTGCCTTTCAAACAGGCAATGTAACGCTTACAAAAATTATCACAGAGTTCGTGCACCTTGAAGGTAAAGTTGAAGGCAAATTATCCAATTTTTCGCCTGAGATAGCTTTCAATTTATAGTTAACTGTTGTATTAGCACAGAGAAATACCTTTGAAATCCAACGAATAAAAGCAAGTGACAGGACGAGATTAAATTTCTATCTAAAGATAACGTTAATTTATGCATTATGCAAATTCTCGTCTGAAATTTGTCTGGAGAGTTTATATACACACAGAGACGAGTGCACGGCGCGTATAAAATAGTTGAAGCAACGATCTTGGCGTTTGTTTTGAGAGATTTAAAATAGCGGGAATTATGGGCCTGCGAACGATTCGCAGTTTTATAATCGATTTAATCGAATAAACAACGAGACAGTTTTACAGGGCTTACCTTCTCGAGCTCCAGTAAATGAAATCTAAGAACCTGGATCGACTGAATCATCTACAAACGAACGAATATGTGTAAGATAAACTGTGAACAACCGTTCAAAGTGCATGGAACTTCATGGCAGTAAAAAAGAGAAATGGCTTTTTACGCTCGAAACCAGCTTATATATGTAGGCCAAAAGCATGTGGCACTATTTGTGTTATTTAAATTCAATCAACGGGGTTTATATTAATATTTTAATATGTTCACACACAAAGCTTATAGCTTGTGGGTTTTAAAAGATAAAACAACACTTACCAAACTATCGACTTCGTGGTTTGAGGAGAAAATGGTCTTGTCACCCCTAAACTGTAAAAGATAACGACGGCGGGAATGTTATTACAGCACACAAGGAGGGAGCTTACACAAGCGTGATTTGAAATAATAGCACTGCAGACCAACCGGTTCACAACATAACGTCAGACTATCAAAGAACCAGCTATAATTTCCAGCAGTTGAGGTGTGGAGAAACAACTTTTTAAAACAAGCTACATCCATGGCCTGTGGGCCGTAGAGAATAACGGCTGGACGAACCTGTTTAGCGAATGCTGAAATATCTTCGTTGAACGAGGCCGAAGAACACACATCGCCGCCAACTGCTCCGGGTTCTCGTGGAGTGCAAGTGGCCAGTTCACATTTTTCGAAGATGAGAGCCAGCAGTGGGAAGAGGGGATGCCTGACGAAGAGCACGAGCATACATGAATCCTTATGTCTAATTTACTTTCCTACCACATCAATCAACTATCTTTCTCTCCGGCTGGCCGGATCATCAATTCTTAGGGAACGATAAAATGCGCGGAAATGTGCGATCTGTTTGTTGCTACGGTTGAGCTGCATCAGTGCAGCCGCCGATTCAAAACTCCATTGACTTTATGTGTTTGAATATAAATTGTTTCACACCTCCACGCTTCGTTTTAATAATTATCATCATTGTATGCCAGTTATTATACAAGGCAACAGATCAAGCAGTCAGTTTAGAGTTTGCAGGTAAGACTGACAAGTAAATTACAGCGCTTGAAGTATACCTACCCATATATTAACTCCTTATCTCTCTTATGTATATCAGACACAGTGGTCATAACGGACGCGGAGACAGAAGGAGGGTGATGGTACGCGGCGCTCACGCTCGTGTGATTCATATGCGGTTGCATTTGGCCCGCAGACGAATTCCGAGTGTGATCATATAACGACGTTGGGCCTTCCATTCCTGCGAAGGATCCGACATCATCGTATGGCTGAAAAACAGAACAAGCCTGTCAGCTGTTACAAATATTACGTATTGTATATTATTATGAAACGCTGCTGCATCTCCAAACAATCTCGAGCAATATGCACAACATATCACAAGGCAGTAAGCTGGCAGCGCGGCACAGCTCCACTGACCCGTTGCGCCATACAGTTTGGCGGACCTGATTGTATTCCACGTTGTGATTTAGATCGCTGTATGCAAACTCGTTATCGTACAATTGCAGTAAATGTTTAATCCCGAATACTGACAATCGCTTTGGTGCTAACACAGTTGGATAGCTTTCTAAACTTACAACCCGTCAACCGTATGTAAGAAAAAGATGTTTAGTCCCGTCAACACAACCAGTAACGAATTGTCAAGCCTGTCTCGTGGCTTTTGGTCACAGCTCTGTCAATCACTAGTCAAAATGGCCACAGATCTTGTCACTTAGTCCGGATGGAGAATTTAGTCATCGATCAGAAAGCCTTTCAAATCTACCGGAAAATCGCCAATGACTGTTACGAGTTTGGAGAGCTAGTAGTTCAGTACAGGAAGGATATTCTCTGGGTTTGTGATATACGGACTCTTAAACCCTCACGGCGCTTTCAAAAGGAATAAAAGCTTGTTATCTAGCAACAGTAAGTGCGACACTCGCAGTTAATTCTCAAGTTCCATGCTATAAAAACCAGCCACTTTTTAATAAGACATGGTGGAACCAATTAGTGACAGTGGCCAATCAGAGGGCGGGAGAATCGTCATGCTAAATAATGTGTCTAAACATTTCAATCTTTATTGTCTTACCTATCACGGCACTCGGCACAACACCCGGGGCGTGTCGATCTTTTCAAAACATACAACAAAGTAATCCACAGCAATTTGAAAATGAAAAATAAACACCAGTATTCAGAAAAAATTATTTACAAGCAGCAAGGATTGCAAAGATTCCGTGTTTATCTGCCCGTCATTTCACACCCCCATTTAATCAGAACACAAAACAATTTATAAATGTCGTGAACTGCCGGGAAGTATGTAAAACAACCCATTGTATTCTAATGATTGACAGCTTTCTAACACCTGCTGTTAATTGGCTTTGTAATGTTTCTCCTTGCGTTGAGCTTTCCAAAACAACACAAAATGAACTTTAATAAACGTGTTAAAAGCACAAATACAGCTGATATTAACTTGCGTAATGGTGGTCGAATTTTGAGTTTTGCGGCCGCTCGAGGAACCTTTACTTTCTTTCTATAAATTGCTTTTATTAAATTTGTTGTAATGTGGAAGTACCTTTGATGGATTATGTTTCGTTATCAATTTCCTTGTCTCTGCGATAACGATGAAATGCGACTCCTTTTGTCAAGGCTGACAGTTGGGCGGAGATGCTCGACACCCCGCAAACGACAACATGTCGCTTTGAACACTCTTGAAACTACACAAAATAGCAAAACTTGACAGTCCTCAGTGTGAATTTCATTGTCATTAAATGATGTTAACTATTGTGGGTTTTCGTGATCTGTTAGTCCGAGCTACAGCAAGTTTTTGTGATGTACGGTTAGACATCAACAAATACGTGACTGCATAGTGTTCGTGTCACTGCCTCCTGGTTTTTGTCTTTACTCTGTTTTTCAATATGTAACAGTACATTTGAAAGGAAGAAAAAACACTCTAAAAGGTGAATTCAAGATCAAAAAAGGTAATAGAGTATTTTAGTATTTCGCGGTTCTAGAATAGATTTGAATCAATGCCTTAAATCCAAACGCGCAGTGAAAAATTTACAGCATACTAGAGTGAAACCGGAGCCCTGTTCCGTGCCCACGTACGACGCGAAACGAACTTATGTACTGCACATTGCAACCGAATTCGTCGTTTTTTAGCACAAAACGATCTAAAAACAAATTTGTCCGCTTTCCAATCATGTTTTAAACCTCTCTGTCGTTAAAGAAACTTTTCTGACTTCATGCATGCCCGATCTCATCAACAGATGTTTTCGTCTGTATGGCTATATCCAATTTGGTTTAAAATGAGCATTCTATTCTACGAATAATGGAGCTTGAAGCAACAATTGATTTTCGTTGCAAAACTTTTCTAAACTGTCGTCAGTGCTTAACAGAAATAAAACAATTGTCTTTACTCGAGAATTTCGTGATCCATCACCGTTTAAGTGATTGGGTATAAAAAGTGCTGATCACAACTCCAATCCCAAAGCAGATTGTCATTTTGTTGTTATACATTTCAGCATTTAGTCAAAAAACTGTCGAAGCTGGTGAAAACCCTTCACTTTGCTTGACATTTGCTAATGAGATCTGTATGGCTTCTCTCTATAACTCCTCCGCGATTAGACCTGGTAATGCATTCAACTATCACTACAATAAACACGCGGAAAGGTCGACACACAGTGGCATGAAACGGTAAGATGGCACGTCTGAATTATTTAAGATGTGGTCTCAGTTTGGGAGGAGAACTAAAAAAACCGCATTAGATATCAACTTTATGATTTCCATCTTGGTTTTTCGAAAACATAGCTCTCTTAAAACTGCATCTAGGAAGATGTTTGATTTTGTTTACGCAAGGCTCTCGACAGCGATTTGAGAACATGTTGCTAAACCGTACTTGGTGGTGATAAATTCCCTGCACGACGTACAACCGATTACACATATTAAACGACTTAGTGTCGAAAATGTCTTCAGGCTTGTTCAATAGCAGTATTAGCGGTGTCTGTCAGAAATCAGGAACTTGAAAAGCAGTCATGAAAGCAAATGATAGAGTGATAACTGTTGACCATTAGCCGTGAAGTTAGTATTGACAAGGCAGCGCAGGTAAATCATCGCAACTTGGTTTTCGAAGAACCGGGCTCAGTTTCGCTCCCGTATCACAATAAAATGAATGAAACAACCTTCGTTAATTAATATCTTATTCCAGAAAAGTGTATTATTCAACAAAATAACGAGTAATTAATTCAATCTTAGTAACTTCTGATATTTGGGAGTTAAATGAAAGCACTTCACTGTTTCAGTTTTGTTCCGAACTATTTTATTTTCTTCATCAGAGATAATCTGGGAATGGGTAGCAGCTGAAGCTAAATAAATTGAGGTATCTTTCAGCCTGACGGTGTGCTTAGAGATAGCTACAAACCACCAAAGTATTTACTATCTGTCTTAGTCCTCGATCTGCGTTTTTTTTGATAAACAGAGGGCCAGCTAAACGAAACAAACCTGCATGAAACAGTGCAAAAATAAAATTAGAATATATTCGCTACCCACGGCGGAAGACAATATTACACATGATTTAAAACAAAATAAAAAAGAAATGAATTATATTGAATCTTGTAACAACGCCAGTGTTCTTCATACCGAGTTCAACTCAGCTCAGCGGGGTGTTGTGTCGTCTTGATAACACATTACAAAGGATATCAGTTCGACTGATGGTGTGTTTAGTATCTGATAAAAAATGCTACAGTCTCTGACCCCAACATTGTGGCAGTGGTTGGCTGACATCTAGAAAGAAAATCTTATTTCCTTCATTTACGTTTCTTGAATTTAAATTGAATTATATTCGTGAAGACAATCACGAATGCCCCATCAGATATTAGTCCTGTTTACAGCGAAGTTCAGTCTTGCGAAATTTGAAAATATTAAAGAAATGCAGCGTCCACGTAGATAGCCAAAATGCAAACTCGGCTAGAGAGCTAATGAGCCCTTAGTTTATAGCAATATACAGCAAGTTATAATTATGTAAAATCACGACAGTATTTCTATTCGGGTTTCTTTCTTTTATAACTACCGAATTTGCTGAATAAAGGAGCTAAAGTGCTTAAACCCGAGTAAACCAAGATTACATTTTAAAAAATGACTTGAGACTACTGGACGCACATGTATCTGCACAAAAATTCTTCAAACGTTTCAATGCCGGCGGCATTTAACTACAATTTTGGCAGCTTTGGCAATACTATATGTCCACAAAAATGATAAGGTCATTCACTGTGTAGTTTTCGAAATTCTCGGGTTGGCAAACTAAATCCTTATATGTATCGAAAGGAAGAACTGTAAACAAACTTCATCTCGTATTCACCTATTCGCTCAAAAATTTCGGCGGCAAATATTCCGATTGTGTTTATAATCTACCGTTAAAAGTGTCAAGTCAGTTTTTACTCTAAGAATTTCTTTGTAATATCAATGACCTCACTGGTAAATTTAGTAACAGCAATTATTATGAAGAATAGTTTAAGCTCTACTGTAGCTCTCAAAACGTAAAATCTTTAAACAGCCTTGTCGTACATTTTCACTTTCATTTTTGTCCTTGCTTCGGTTCTGACAAATTGTGCAAACATTTTCTTCGGCACCGTGCTACTTTTCTAATTGATTGATTACCGAAATACCACAAATGTCAAAGAGAAAGACAGAACGATTCTGTACCGAGGAAGCGCCATAAATTCAGTTGTTTTGAACAGCAAAATTTCAAGCATTCTATGAAGAATATTGACATGCATTGAACCGATGTGTTTTGAAAACATGCCCGTTAGTAGTTATACTGACGTGTAAACTCAACATCTGTTTAGACTAGTGTTCACCAGCATACCTGCCCTCAATTAAATCGAACTTGGTGCATTTCTGAAATAGTTTTTCTCTGCCTGCTTGAGAATTCCTTCAAAAATCACAATCTAATTTCATCTGATATAAATCCAAATGCCACAGCTATTCGAATTTCACCCGACTCGCATGTAAACGAGGTTGAACGTTGGCCGACCTCAGTCGCGCTGAATCTCGGTTTAAAATTACCATCATGGGTGTTCTAATTTAGAATTGCCAAGAAAACGGATTTGGGCGAGTTATCATAAATCCAGTATTAAGTTTTGAGTTGCTGGTACACTAATCTTCTGCCGACAAGAGGTGTTAAGCAACAAGTGTCGCTTATTGCACACTTTATTATCAGTGTTCTTTTAAATGACTTCTTTCTTTCCCAATGCCGTTTCTCGAGCGTGACACTTTAATCCGTCCTGAAGGCAAAATATGAATTAAAAACAGGTTGATTTAACAGGTTCCATTTTCACTCTGTAATTATCGATTAAGAAAGGAAGTCAGTCAAGCAAAACGTGATTTTCTCAGGCGTGGAAACCCAAAATAGAAGCACTCAGAACGGGCAGATATTGGATGCCTGATACAACAAAACACAACTGACTATTAAACTGTTTGTCTTAGAGCTAAAACAAACGAAGCAACACGTAAGCACATTGCTCCCCGACTTACATTTTCCAAAAGAAAGCAAACCCAATGTAGTGTTAAGACTCAATAACGTAGAAACCGTTGTATTAATTTAGAAATAATTATAGATTTTGAAATTGAGTGCAGACAGAAAGTCTGATGGCGCCTTTTTTGAAGCTCGTATTACAGCTCAGTAAATTACTACCTAGAACATATCAGTATTACTAACATCAGGAAGTGAAACAAATGGCGAACAAGAAGACCTCACTGGAATGAATGCCTTTCCGGCCAGGGTGTGCTCTCTACTTGCTAAGATTTGGTAGTAAATTTAATTTTCTGGTAAAACAATACAGATAAGAACAGAAGACGAAAGTCGTATTTCTTTAAAAGTTGCTGCGACAGTAAGAATTACGAAAACACAGTTAAGGTAAAGTACAAAACCTTGCCTTTTGAATTTAACGACATCCCCCTACGATCTTCTGCTCCTACCATCCTGATCAGTCACCAGAATACAAGGTAATTAAACAGCGTACTTTGGCCTTGTACATACACATGCACATTTTTGTATTTTGAAAACGAAATACCGCCGCCAGCTGCAAAGTATTTCCAGCAGTAGTTCCAGCTTTTCATATGCCCATTTCATTTAAACATCGACAGAGAATGTTTTATGGAGATCGCTTCAGTGGTTATATAAAATCTCGGCTGACGCGAATGATACACAACCAAGTTGACATTTACAACGATCTCAGACGCCGACTCCAGTACTGACTGACAATATTGGGTTCGTATTTTACTGGAATATCAAGTTTGGTTTTTAAAACTTGCAAAGAAACCGACTATATACACTGCACATTAAACATTACTAAAACTCGACAATAACACTCTGTTTTGTTCAAATTTATTTAAACTTGTAAATGAAAGATGGCTACTGTCGCCTGCATCAGTATGTATTGAAGTCAGCCATTTGTCAACGGCTGTATCAAAACTCATCATATAAGTCAGTCTGAACGGAAAAGTGTTTGTAACTAACAGTGAAAGAACAGTAAAATGTATGATTCGCTTCTACATGCCATTTGACAGTCTCAATCGTTTGACAGAGCTAGGAAAACTTGGCTTTTTCAATTGACTTGTACAACTAACAAGCAAATACACAATTTTGTGTCCATGCTCCAATATTTTGCTTGAATATTTCGATTAATTCTTTAATAACTGTTATCACTTTGTTTGTGGTGATAGTTCTAGTAAGTTAGTTAAAGCCAAAGTCTTCTTACATCTTACATCAGGCTTGTTCAGTGTTGTAGCTGGCAATGAAATTATAATATCATCTCATACTGAGTTTCTTGGGGAAGGCCAAACACATGGTTTATATTGTAAACGCTTGTCGTTCTTGTTATTCGTTCAAAAATAATCGTTGTATTACTGAAAATAAACACATAAAAGCTTTTTCTTATCTTATAATTTGAAACTGGTGTGTACTAGCTGACTTTGGCACCGAACTCTAAACTAATGGCACAATCAGTGTATGTGTTTGTGTGAAAAATAATTTCGAGGCACTTGGCAATTCGAGTTTGTCTAAAATAGAAAAAAACTGAAATATTCAAAAGAAGCTCGCCTTCGTAAAATAATTCCTTCAGGATCAGAGCTTCATACAGTAAATGTCAAAAAGCTGAAGTTTATCATAGCTCAACTACAAATTCCCGTTCTGTTCTGTTTCCACGGAGAACATGATTGGTGCTTGTAAATTCAGTCTCGTGAGTTATCAGGGCCGACTTGTTGAAACCGTGCTAAACTGAGAGCTTAACTTACCCACGATAATCTTTTAACCAGAAAAGATAAACTGTGAATTCCAAACAACTCTTTTTAGAGACGGCACAGGACGGTTTATTCAAGTTTTGTTAGTCGCTCTTTCGTTCACCCTCACACTCCTATTTCTTGTGCGGTTTGCTCAGTGTTGTTACCGAGTATTACACTGCCACTCATAAAGCAACGTGCTAAAATTGACAAAGCCAATGAAAACATGTTTGAGATGGCGAATGAAAGTCTTCTAATTTTCTGTTCTTTTTCATTTTTACGATAGAATTTGAACTTATAGCAGAAACTATAACAAGAAGGAGTTTTACAGTCACCAATCGCTCTTTTTCTTCCAACAACTCCTCGAATTTCTAAAACAGAAGCAAAACTTCTCGATCAGACTCCTTTTAGTATGTATTTGGCGATTCCGTTTTTGTTTACCAAGTGAAATAATGTCCCTACAACATCAAAAGGAATTAGACCACGCAAAAATGGACTGTTTTGGCTCTTTTAACAAAAACAATTATGAAAACCGCAGCCTTACAAGTGTCACGTTCTTAGAGGACAGAGCTCCTTGGTTCACTCAGGAAACAGATTGTCGGTGAACATGGTGTCGATTTGTTCTACTTATGTGGATTAGAAATAAATGCAATTATATTTTCAGTATGTTCTATGTTGTCACCGCAGTGTTCAGCAACACTTGTGACAGTTGTGCCGGCAACTGGACAGGCTCACGATACCCTTTATCAAGACGTTACTCGATATACACTTACAGCGCGTTCGTTCGAACAGACCTGTCGAAACCAAAAGAAAAGTAGACCTGTCTAAAAACTCATTCAGCCTGTCAGATTAATATGCCAGCAAAAACAACGACTTGCATATCAAAAACAAACCAAACATGCTTTAAGCAAAACAATGGTACTTTTTTTCTTAACCTCGTGTTCATAACAATAACTGATAAGAAAAAGTTTTGGGAATTTGCAGTTCGTGCTGGTCTGAAAGAGAAACAAGATGGCGGAAAAAAGGTGTTAAGAACATTTGTTGATAAAGCTTCGCGTGCATATCCGTTCGGGACAATCCGACTACGCTAGATGGATGGATGGTACGTGAAACTTAAATCATCGGCTATTATTGGCTTTCATGCTCGACGCCATTTGAAAGCTTGGGAGTTTCGTACCCAAACACTTCACTATGCATACGGTTTCGAAATTCTCTGATCCAAAAATGTGCAAGATCAAACTGTGATAAGTGCACTAGCGTGAGTTGACACACGTTTGCAAAAATTCTAGGATCAATGATGTACCTTTTCGTTAAACTAGTTGTCGTCATACCAATATTCAGACCAGTTTCGTGTGTGGATATGTACCCCTTTAAGTTTAAAGCTTACAGTTTTTCAAGTAAAGACTGATTCTCATCCCGAAAAAAAACATAAATATCTTGAACATGATATCATTGCGGATATCAAGCAATCCATCAGTTTGAGCTAAGTAAGCAGAATGTTTTTGTATTATTCACTTTGTACTAGCATCGTAGCGCACGAACTTGAAGAAAAAACAACTCTTTTTTCCACGGTTATACAGCAACCTAGGACTAAAAGTTCGTTTGCTACCTTGAAGAAGTTGAGGTGTTCTACTCTTGAGCACTTTGCGCCTACGAAAATGTTCGTCTTGTTTACAATAGCGCTTGAGACAATTTTAAATATTTTGACACTTTCTTTAGCTACCTTGGCGTGCATCGGTGAAATAGCAGAGTTTCGAGAGAGAAAAATAGGCTGAACTAAAACATTTTTACTAATCAAGCTTTTAAAATTCTTTGTTACAACTATTTTCAAAGTATAATGATTCGATTGACCAGCCCAGATTAAAACTTTGTTTGTGAGATAAATGCAAATGGCGAAGTTTGGTTCAGTCCCACGTACTTAAAGTTGTCCTGTTGTTATCAGATAGTAGACTGGCAGGCTAAAGACGGCAAAGGCTATCTAGTTAGACGTGGCCTGCCCGCTCGACCGGTTGGCTTTCCTGTACGTTTTTTGCATCTTTTTTGGGAGAACCAAAAAGTATCGTCTCGAAATCATGATTTACATTTTTTCTAAAACAAACAACATGCTCGGTTCACTTACCAATTTTTCTATTTCATCGAAGGCTGAAACAAAAATCTGCGGAAGAACGGGATCCTGAAAGAGGGACATGTTGGCTGTGTGGCACTATTGTATAATGGCTGACAGACTAATAAACCCTAGCGGTTGTGAGACTATTTCTGAGCGCAGCAGGTTCAACATTTTGTAACCTACTATAGTGCAAATTGCACAGTAGTTCTGTTCTCTTTGATTGGGCGACCGCTCCCAACCTGTCCAACCGATTTTTTATACATTAAACCTGAATTTAGCACCATTTCGCATATAAAGAAAAACCAGATCGAGAACGTTACATAGCTTACAGGCACGCCTTGAACCAATGTAAAGATTTTCTGCCTTTTGTCATCGATGTAATTTACAATATATCTGTGATCGAAGTGAATAAAATTTAACAATCGAAGGCGGTATGGTCTCACCACGACACACGAGCGCCAGCCCTCCCAACGGAGCCGCATCTTGTCGATAAATGAGCCCTTTCAATACACGATTGGAGTAAACTCACTTGCAGTAAACTATATTCCAGTGTTGTTAAAAGTAAAAGTGTTTAGATTAATCGCACTATTTATGATGTCTTTTGCCGCCTGTTCTGTGCAAAGATAATCTAAAATGCAAACTGTACCGTTGATCAAAGAAATGCCGACCGCATTGACAGCAATCGAGCGTATTTGTCGCTGCATATCATTTCTGGGTTTTCGTGACTTTACAATTTTTTTGTGTACAAATTCTCAAATCGCTTCAGAGCGCTAGCTTCATCGTTTCAAAACGTATTGTCGGTTAATTTTTCACATAATGAGGTATGCAATTCCTTTGAGTCGGAGTTTCGTTGAACTTTGGTAGGCTCAAGGTAGCCGGCCAATGTCATATTGTAGTTGTTCAAAGAGCTAGAAAGAAGTTATGAAATAGATGCTTGTTATAGATTAACTTCGGCTACATAAGCACAGCCACAGTATAAAAGGAAAGCTGCCAAGCGTTAGAATCTTGAGTAGCAAGATGTGTCTTTTAACTCCTAACACAACAAGACATGGGTATTGCCACGTCAGTACAAAACCATCATAAATTGTTTGGTTTTCGGGACCCGGGAAAAACTGCAAGAAGTTTGCTACTTGTCATGTATTATCTATAACTCTAAAACTTTGCCATATATTGGTTTCAACTTGTTTGGCTTTATGTATATTTACAAAAAATCAAAACGGAAAATTTCCGCCATTCAAACTTAGCATGGCCGCTTGACGGGTGCACTTACGGCTAAGAAAACCGACTTTTATGACAAACGACGAAGGAGCTTTAAATGTTTTTACCTTTTTTCGTTATAGAAAATTAAGGGAAATAATAAGGGGATTTTGAAGAAACATTGCCGGTGTTTTAGCCGCTAGGACCTAACTTGGCCGAAGTGAACCGTTCTTGTCTGCTGTAACTTTCACTGCCAACGGAGACGAACTACATTTTGCGCAAGCTGACTATAGTTGCTTTCCATTTACACTTTCTTAGCTTGTCTTTGTGTCTCAACCGTTGTAATAAGAACTGTTATTATATGTTTTTGTCGCTCCAGTAACAGCGACTTATGTGGCATTAAGGCTTAATATTCATCAAGCACCATTTTCGTCTCCACACTTATGTCATATTAATTTCCCTTTCCAGAAATGTTCTGGTCGTGTTTTTCTAACACTATTCAAGTCTTTTATAAGGCTATTTGCTTAGAAAGTTTCTGGAACAAACGAATACTTTTTAGTGAGTTTTGTTGCAGCACACACTCTCTTGTCTCTTGTAAGTCGGGAAGGCCCGCCGGCCTTGTCCACATCCGCAACCTTTAGCGGGAAAGATCTTTTCTCAGTCTTTGTATCAAAAGCTCAAGAGTCAAAATGTATTTCAGTTGTAGAGAGTAGTGAGTACGTGTTAATGTTCTTAGTACCTCAAGTACTGCAGTTGCTTCTACAAGACAGCACTCTCTGTGAAACGGTTTTTTGTCTGTTTTAGCGTTTATTCTTCGATTCAGAATTTCTTGACAGTTACGCCTTTGGAAAACGCTCGTTGAAAAGAAATTTTTAAGATGTAACACTGGATGTTTTGACTTACTAAGCGATGCTTTTAAATAAGATCAAAGAAACTGATTTTACATGACAATCCAAGAACTAACACTATTTTGAATTTAATTTTCTCTGTACCGCGAGAAATTGCAAAAATGAACTACAGAACAAGTTTTTTTTTCTTTTCTGATATTTTCATTTTGGATGGAAAAAAACTGCTGTGGATGGCCACTATTGCTGGTTCGTTAAACGGCTCATCAGATCATAACAGGTCTTTGTGATAAAAATAATATCTTTATTTATTACCTGATTGAAAGGTAATATACAGCAACTTTCACTTGTTTAATTTGATTCGAATTGAACAAGCCGCAGCTGTCACTCTTATTCCACCAGAACGCGGCATTTTCAGTTTTGACACGTTTCGTCGCTTGTTGAAGTTCTAATTTTTTGTGTTTTTGCATGTAGTTACAGAAACAAAACTGGAGACAGAATGGCTCTCGGAATGTTTTTCTTTTGTAACTGTTGGCACCACCCGATAAAATAAAGTTTCAATCAAACGTCGACGAGCCATAAGACTTGTTTTGTCAAGATACCAATTTTGTCACATTCTGTAATCTTAACGTGAATAGTAAACGTAACAGACATTTTTTTCCTTTTAGGTTTTTGCAACATGAATTAACATAGACAGTCCAAAACCCTTGCAATTACGAGAATTCAATCTAATGTTGACCTATATGTACACGTTCAGAAATTGCAGGGATCAAATATGAAAAGTACAACACAAATCATTCTGTGACAGAAAATTAATCGTGTCTAGTGTTAATGCAAATTCAAACTATAATGTGTACTCTGGCGGTGAGAAAAGCTTTCGAGCTATTGTCGTTTTGTCAATGTATTTTGATTTCAGTTTAAACGGAGAGTGTTTACGTGGGGTGACAGGCCAACCTACTTTCAGATAATGGAATCACTGGACAAGGTGCCTCGTTTCGTTAACGCGGCTTCAGTAAATTATTTATGTGATTAATTTGCGCAGATAGAAAGTCTATGAATTATTGATGTAGATCAGTTGAGTCACGTCTACAACTGACTGAGAACTTAGCGAGGAGGAGACGATCCAAAACCTTATCGTCTACTTGTTACAGAATTGTTAAACAACAAACGTTTTTTCGTGATAACATCTACACAAAACGAAATATTTTTGTCTGTTATCGCAAGATATCATTGAATTAAGAATAAATTAAAAGCTAAAGGAAATGAAAACCTATTGATTTTTTTAAGTCATTCGGAGTTCATTTTTTGTTATTGCGACAAATTATTGGAAAGGTGTTACAAATATCTAGCTATTTTAAACGACAGGATCACAGCAGGAATTGCCGGGAAAGAATGGTTATCTTTTTTATCAAAGTAAGAACGTTTCAAAAAAAGCGAACGTACCCTG
>JANVCF010035676.1:0-13730 GCA_025388745.1 Hydrozoanthus gracilis
ACAACTGTTTTCGAATTAAACATTTTCAAATTATTCAGGGAAATTTAGTAGGATTATAAATATGCTATTGTATAATTCTATCAGCAGCTTCTACTCTTAATTATAAACTAGTGATATTTATTTGTTTCAAAAGGAGTTTAGCTAGTTTATTTGATATGTAAACTGAAATTAATCTGTGTAGACCTCTCAAATAGCACTCTCAAACTCTTAAAAGGAAAAACCACCAGAGGAATGACTGGAATGTTACATTGCTGGGTGGAGTCAAAAGATTAACTTGACCTCAGGTCACTATTAAAGCACTAAACGCTTCACTGAATAACAACTTGAGGGCCTTCCATGTCCTTATATGTAAATACTAGAAGCCAGAAAATATGATAACCAAGTCTGTGGCTTAATTACAGAAGAGCTTAAATGAGTTGTGCATTGCTTTAATGTTTCTGAAACATTTATTTGACTTAAACATTCAACACTGTTTACTTGTGTTTAGAATAAATACGCAGACTTAACACCATGTGAACTCACAAACAGAAGTTGTAATTCTTGTTTGAAATGATATCATTCAAACAACACCCTTGCATTGGGAAGAATATTAGAAAGTTTTAATGACAGATAATTAAACAAACCAGGAAAACAAACAGAGGGCTAAAACTTTCAGAGCTTGAAGAAAGGACCGAGGAAAAAACCAGCAATATAAGCATGGAAATGATATATATGATATTAATTAAAAGCAAAAACTCAGTGATGCATGCCATGTATATACACAACAAATACAAATTAGTCACAGAATACATTTTTCCACATGAATTAAAACATCAAAGAAAAAATTCTGCTGTTTGAAAACCTTCCCAAAAAGCTCCAGTTTGACAGTAAATCAGACCTGATTTATAACAGTTACACAGGAGGTAATTATTCAACTGATATTGGTTTCAAGTTGCTTGCTGAAGGGAAGATATTTTGAAGCTACATCTGTTGTTAGATAGTGACTACTTCTCTTGACTGCTGCTTCAATTACTGCTACAAAACCCTGCTGTCTGGTAAGGGGAATCAGTTTGCTATTTACTGAGCCATAACAGGCTGATAAAAACTACTTGCAAATTCTCATCCAGATCACTACAAGTTAACAACAAAGGCAGCTGTATAAGGTTAGTAGAAATCCCTGTATAATGGCCAGACTTATTATTCAAACTACTTATCCACAAGATCTGGCAGCCCAATAGGGTGTTTACTTGATGTTAAACTAGAAATGTCTGTAGATTCTAAAAGGAATGGTTGACTAGAGATGCAAAGAGGAGTCTTTAAGAATGATTACTGAGTTTAGAGAACATAAGAAGCAGGGAAACACAGGTATAAATGCTGGGTGGTTCCCAGCTATGAGTAGAAAACTTCACTACACAGCCAACTGTTCACTATCTGCAACTGGAATAAATAATTCAGACTGCACAAAACCAATATTACCTCCATAATTTGGTTCTCAAACTAGGTGTAGAGTGTTCAAAAGTGATTTAGCTTGCAGAGTGTAGTGGAATGGAGGAGTTGAGTTCAACTTGTAAACTGCCTGAAAGACCGAGGAACAGCAGTAGAGTGCACTGAACTGCCCTGACTGTACTAATAGCTCAGCTGTGGAATGCTTGACATGTTAGAATACATCATCAATGCATTGTTATTTGACCCATACTAGATCCCAGACCCCTAGTCCAGTTCACATCTTAGGTAACAGAATTTTATCAAGCTGCTGTGGGCAGTGAACAAACAGTCACTGTTTCAGATATTCCAAGAGTCCAACAGTCAAAAAGACAGTGGCTGAAGACTGTAGAACTGATTTCCAGAAGGCTAAAAAAAGAAATGGTTGTTTAGAGAAAATATCCAAGGTGGATTTAGAAACACTCTGTAATCAAATTCAAACAATTTGGCACGAGATGACAGATCATTCAAAACAGACGCTATCTGGTTACACCGAATCTGGCAACTCAAATTCCAGGTATTTACTGAAGGATTTGTGGGGACAAATTTATTGGCTTTGTTTTAGAAAAGCAAATTCCTTTACACCTCGGATTTTAACTTGGTAAACAATTCTTTCTTGATACATGACTTTCACAAGTTATTTAGCAGTGTTTAACAGTGTTATTAATAAGCAGATCAACAGAGCAGGCAAGTTAACTTATTATACTTGCTTATTATTCAACTGCTTTCGCGCTGGAACTCCTTATCACGTTTATAAAGCTGGTTGTACAAGGTTATGTGGTTTCCAAAATGAACTAATCTGTTGTTTTCTAAGTATTCTGATACCAGCCTTCTGTCTTAACACAAGATAAGTCTATTTCTTGTCTACTTAATGGAAACATTTTTCTGTCTATCATATGAGTAAAATCTTGAAAGCAAGACAATGTACTTATAAATATTTAATTATGACTTAACTTTGATGTCTGCTATTAATTTGTACTACAGTATTCAATGCTGACACAAGTTACTGAGAAATCATGATCTTTTCATTTCTTTTTAAAACACTACCCAAATGCATTGGGGCATTAAAAGGTTGCATGCAAAGATATTCATATTAAAAATAATAAATCATGAATATTGTATACATATTTTAAATAAGTCTTTTGGATACAATACAATACAGTTTCAGTTTAAAAAAAAAGATGAAAATTCAGAGTTGTTGGAATTCTGAGTATTTCATGCAAAAGTTCAATTGCCAGATGTGAAACATTTTTGTTAAGCTTTAGGGCAAACACAGTTTGGTTGTAGAATAAATATAACTTGAGTTGTTAATTTAATACTTCCTATTTTAACACCTCTTTGATATTTGTTGAAGAGACAAAAATTAACAATGTATGAAACTGTAAGTCCACAAGCTAAATCAAAAATTAACAAATTATAAATGTGTAATTCTTAAATAACAGATCTATATGCATACTTTAGGCAATCAAGGAATTTTGCAAGACTACATGTTAATAACTAGCATGGTAACTGTGAAGTTGTAGCACGGCTTAAAACCTTTATATAGCATTTTTTTTGTTTACCAAAAAAAGACATGTATCCACATTTGGTCAGAGCTACTTTACAGCTAATAATAGCTTGTGAAAATGTACGTCAGTGATTATAATTATCAAGGACTGTAAACAGGTCTAGGGAGTAAACAACACCAAGATAATTACTGATATATTTCAAAATGCCACGACTCTGTAGATGTCCAACATACTTCTGGACATCTAATCTGCCAAAGACAATTTTAACCTTTAAAGGGAATTTATCCTTTGAGAAGTCGAGTAATTTTTGTGTTGGTGAATTTGAAAATACTTCAAGTAACAAGGCTACAAAATTCAATTACTGTTTTCTAAATAATTTTTTTGACCTTTTTAATTTTTTTGAAGAGTAAATTTGATTTACTAGGAGGTCATTCCTGAGTGCCTTACATTTCAAAATGAAAATGAATAAAATTTTAATGCTTAATGTTTATGTGTTGACAACTGCACAATCACTTATGCTTTGATGCATTTTCGATGTGTAACTATGGTTTATATACTAGAAAAGATATTATGTTTTGCTACAACTTTCATTTCTCCCGACTAACTGAGCCTATAGTTTTATACCTTTTATGGTAACAGAGAAAAGGAAAATTTTTGATCAGAGCCTAATTTCTCATGAGTTAGGCAAGAGAGAATATGATAATAAATTATAGCTAGGAAGTGAATTAATAAGGTCACTCTAAATGGCCTAGATGATGAGTTGGGTCAAAAAGCTGCAAATATTTGAAATTTTTGAGTTTTTTGTTGCCAAACTTAAAAAAAATCCTCAATATTATGCTATTTTAAATAAAAACTCTTACTTTAACTGCCTCTAAAATCTAAGGCTATTTCAACATCAACTCCTTTATACATTCTTTTAACCATTTCAACATCTATCTTCTCCTTAAATAACACATACTAAACAAGACATGTGGTAATGAGAAAATGGAAACTTGTCAAACATAGCAAACTATTGAACATGAAAAGCAAAATTCTCCTAAACTGGTAACTGGAAAAATAACTGGTTTAAGTTTACAGAATTTAGCAATTTGCCTTTTTGTTATAACATTTATTTTCAGTTTTAAGGATAACAAAATTTTCTTTTTCTGCATTGTAAAAACTACTCAAAAAAGACTAAGTGTGAAACAATGCTCAACTGATCTAGCCCCATTCTGAATGCACTTGGGAATAGTAGGTTTTGAATTTAAACTTACCAGTGCATTTAGAAGAGGTTAAAATTTACTAAGCTAATTCCTCTAACAAGTTTGGATTAAGCTTCACACTTGCTTTTATCTCATAATTTTTCTCATCTAATCAAAACACTCAACTTACTTGATAAATCATTTATATATAGATACCATGAAAGGTCTTGCTTAAACTCATTTTCAAAACAAAAATAGATAAGCTACTTTTTTATGAACTTTTACACACTCCAATCACAAGTGAAAGTTATTCCGTAATACCTGCTTCATATTTTTAAACTAAACTGATTCAGTTTTTTGAGTTATAGGTATTTATCTCACATGGCAAAACACTGCAACAATTTCTCTATATTGTTTTTATCCAGTCAAACAAGAAATTTATTACAAAGTATTACAATGTGTAATTAAGCCATTCATATTTATTAATCTTGTTCTTTCATCATTCATTTTTTATGTTACAGAGTTAGGGCAGTTGAGAGCTTTTCTTAATTTTTCCTGAAATATTTAGATAGTATAAAGTATATTCTTGGTTACCTGAGGCAATCCCCAAACAAAACCCAAATATTATGTCTGTCTCTTTAGTAAATGTGAATGAATATTGTAGGGCAATAACAACTGATATAGGCCCTGGACTGGTTATATAGTGCAGTCGAAACTGACCAAAGAGCATTATGTCTTCACCACAATGAAAACAACAGCTGAATTATAAGAATAGAGTAATTGATTCCAAAGATGTCCTAGTTCATTAATTCTAATGAGTCATAAAAACAACATGGCAACCTGTTGGAATACCTGAACCATCTTTTAATTAACTGTTTTAAATTTAAAGTTTTTTAAATACAGGGTCCTTGCTCAAAAACTGATTAATGCTAACACAGTGTGAATTTTTTAACCTAGGTTCCTGTTTTCTTCCTTCTGAAGCTTGTTTTGGGGTGAAATATTTGGGTTGGCCTGTGGTGTTATTAGTATAAAATCTGTTCAGTATTCCTTAACTATAACAAAGCTTTACTTATGAAGAAATTTTTGTCTGAATTTTTTTCTAATCCAAGGTTAGGTTAATCTGGGTTTTGAGGTAATAGGTGCTGCTGTTTAATTTTTCATTGATTTTATTCTTTGAAAAACACAGGAAGTCACTGAGATAACTTCATCGCTAATACAGTCTATATCTATAACTGTACAGTATAGTCGAAATTTAAACAACGTCAATCAAGCTTGATTCCCTAGAGGACAAACTCCTGAATTTTTAAACTCTAGAAGATGAGTGATAGAACTTATGTGTAGAACAGAAAGCTTCAGAGTTTCTGGTTAATATCAGCGGATGTTTCCAGCTGTTTTGATAATGCTGTTAACTGTGCATTCAAGTCACGCATGTAAAAAGACAGTCATACAGAAAGATTTCTTGATGACTGTCATTTATTAAAGTATGGTAGATAATTGCGGTACGAGAACGAAAGGACAAATCTGCTAAAGTACATTGTAACGTGTTCATAGATGATTTTTTAATAAATAATACATTTATGAAGTGTAGTATGTGTTTTTTTTTCTGCTGTTGTGTATAAATTATTCAACAATATACTAGTTGTGCTGCGTGATTACTTACAAAATACATACACACGTCTTTCAATACTCCGCGCCAATTCTCGTCTCATATTTCCATAAGCCTATATAATATGGTTTTAGGGACTGAATTATCTATGTTTAAAGTGTCCGGAAATTACCACGGCATACAATATCCCCTGCAATCACGTTTACAAAAAGAATGATCGTTTGTATCAAATAAACAGGTACAGTCCAAAACATTCCGAAATTCATGCGATAAAAGTTTTTTAAGCCACGAACTTGATAAAAATAGGGTCAAACAGTTTTCAAAACAGAAATCGCTGCTATAGAATAATTGTTAAGAACAATTTAATGGGCCCTTGAAGTTTCAGTTCTGCAAGGTTTATTGTTTGGCAAAACACCACCCAGGAAAGAAAAATATTTCAAATATCTTACATCTGCCATGGGGGAGACACTGTCACTACCACCGGATTCGGCCTCCATTTGCCGTCTTCTTCTTCGACTAATATAGCCAGAACGCTCTACAAAAAATGAAAAAACAACTTAGAAATGGAATCGAAGATATTATTAATGCGAATTAAAGCTTATTATCGATTCGCCAGTATTGCCAGTGTCAATCAAGACTTTGTGGTATACACTAATACAGTGTGCGGTTTGTCGCTTTCCGCTAACTTTGACCTCGTCACGTTTTCACGTTTTTCAATCTTCCCTGTAACTAACTAAATGTTGTTGAGCGTTTCATGTTCCTTCCAAGAGTTTACTGGAACATCAGCCCGGTAATAAAAATTAAAACTAGCCATTTTAGCTGCATGCAAACAAACCAACAAGCGAGAAATACCATAATGACGAGTTAAACAGTTTGACCCCTTGCAATATAAAGTACTTCATAATTAGAATCAAATATCGCAATTGTGTTACCTTCGACTGTAGCCGACATTTTCGTGCAAAAAAAGTGACTTTGAGCCTGAAAATTCTGCCACAACTATAACCCTACGATCTTTGTGCAGGACTCGTCCGAGGGAGTGACGCTATGCATAAATTGGGTTATTTATCATTCTTAATGTTAAATCGTGGTTTGTGATTGGCTCTTTGTAAAATAGTTGTAATTGGCGTGACTTCACTAAGCATCTACTATTGTTCTTTTTTCTCACAAATCAAATAATTTTTGGTTTAACTATGTGGCTTATGCTTCGAGTTTACCTAAATAATCCCAAAAATAGACAGTGTAAAGGCGAAAATATTTTATAAATTCCAAAACTAAGGTCATTTAGCTGTTATAAGCTAGAATGATCCACGGATTCGAAAGATACGGACTTGTTGCCAGGCGAACTGAAAAATGTTTGACAGCATCCACCAATTTAAATAACGAACCCCTTTTGTCTGTTTTCTTTCAAATCAGACGAATTTACACAAAAAAACTCAAGATTTGAAAACATTGGTAATTTATAAAAATTGACTCGCTACGCGTGGCGTTTCCAGTACATGTGTATAATGTATAGTTCTTTGTCAAGCTTGTTAGCACCTCAGATTGAAAAACAGAAAAGGATTATAAAGTCTGTCCAAAACTCACAATAGATCACTAATGGGTAGGGGAGGGACACTGACTCGTTAATATGGAAGGGGACGGTTGGACAAATGCTAATGAAGAGGGGGAAGAATGATAACTTGCCGAATATGGGATGGGAGGAGTGGTTAATTTTTATAGGGAGGGAGGGATGATGACTTGCATATACGGGAGGGGAGGGGTGGTTAATTGCTAATGGGGAGGGGAGGGACGGAGATCGAGGCTTGCTAATATGGGAGGGGAGAGGTGGTTAACTGCTAATGGGAAGGGATAAGGATGGTGGCGTACTTGTTAATACGGGAGGGGATGGGTGGTTAGTTGCTAATGGGGAGGGGAGGGAAGGTGGCTTGCTAATACGGGAGGGGAGTGGTGGTTAACTGCTACTCGGGGGAGGAAGGCCACTAGCTTATAGGGGAGGAGAGGGGTGGTTAATTGCTAATGGGAAGGGGAAAGGATGGTGACGTACTTGTTAATACGGGAGGGGAGGAAAGGGGTGGTTGATTTGCTAAAGTGGAGTGGAGGGATGGTGACTTGCTAATACGGGAGGGGAGTGGTGGTTAAATGCTAATGGGGAGGGGGGAGGATGGTGACTTTCTCACACGGGAGGGGAGGGATGGTTAAACGCTAATGGGGAGGGGGAAGGATGGTGACTTGCCAATATGGGGGAAGGGTTTGTAAATTGCTAATAGGAGAGGGGAAGGATTATGACTCGCTAATATGGGAGGGGGGAATTGTTATTTACTAATGAGGAGGAGGGAAGGATGGTGACTTGCTAATATGGGAGGGGAGGGGTTGTGACTCGTTACTGAGTATGGGATCGCGGAAGGAGAGGGATGGTGCGCAATTTGCGTAACCAGATTAAGGTTTTCCCGTGCCACTCTCAAATGCCAGGTTGGTTTGAGATCGACTGATTTTCGATGTAGTTTGTCTGTGGATTTTTGCGAGACACTTTCAGCCCTTGCACACTTTAATAGCTGGTGATGAAAAACGAAAGATCTTTGGAAACAAACAATATAAAAAGCCATTTAAACACAACTAGTAGGCGAAGAAAATGGAGACGGATTGGTCACACGTTAAGAAAACGTCAAGGCAAGACAATCGTTGAAATGGAACCCCCAAGGTAAGCGAAAAAGAGGATGCCCCAAGAAAATGGGAAACCTTAAAAAAGACTAGCCTAAGACAGATGAAAATGGAGGAAGGAGGTCGTTGATGGCCTATGCTCCAGGAGGAGCTAAGGGCTTAACTAACTAACTGGTGATAAAGTAACAGGTTTATGATAAAAATCGACTTGCTTTCCTGTAAAAGTGATGGTAACTTTGTGTGTAACATCGACAACAGTACCAACCTGTAACACTACCTCTCGTTTCCAGAGCTCTTTCATGGCTAAAAGGCGCCTCCACTTTCCAACCGGGAAATGTCCTGGGAACAAAAAATATCAATTGTTTGAGTTCACGCTTTTTTTTAAGAATTAGCAAATCTGGCCGAGGATCATTGTTCTTAATATTTGGCAAATTGAGCCTCAAATTGTTCTTATTTCTTTGAGTGTATAACAGCCACGGTCAGAGCAGGGAGCATACGTTACGATTCTGATCAAAAACCAGTTACAAACTGTACAAAAGCCAGCGAAGAATAAGATGCATCTAATTAGCTTATTACATTACAAACAAAGATCTACGTTTTTAAGAACAATAGACGTTGATTAGCTATTGACAAGTATAAAACCACGTGCAGTTGAAAGAGACTGTTTTTGCAAGCCAGCAGACCTCAAAAGGACAATACAAAGAACGTACAAAAATCCTTTTTTGTTATAGTAGTTTCAAAACTGGCCTTCCTAGTTATTTGCAACTGGAAATCAGTAAGCATGTCAGGAATCTCCATCTAACTTAGCTCCAACATTAGTCATTCCTCTTACTCCAGTAACTTTCCAATACTCTGTTGCTACCCTTTTCAACATTTGGCCTTTCTCCGGACACTAAGAACTGTACAGAATAATGGGGAACTGAACCCCAAAATCAACTTTTGTCAAATAAAATCTTTAATTGAGTATGAAAACAATATTTTAAAAAATTCCTTGTATCGTGTTGACTTTCCGACAAATTCGAGTTTAAAACACGTTACTTGCCGCATTGTACCGGCAGCTCAGAAATAGGGGTCAAGCGGAAAGAGTGAGGTTATGAAGTCAGGTATGGGTAAGAGTTGGCTCGGACTGAAAAAAATCATCATTGGAGTGAGATATCGCACACAACATAAGTTGTGATTTTCACTCTTGACTATGTAAGCGAGGTTAATGACAACAAAAACTGTTCAAGCGCTCACTCGCTCCCCAAAAACTACGTCACACGTTACCTTCGTTTACCGCTGACAAGTCGACAAGCGCCCACGATCAATGACCCCAAACGACCCGAAACGCGCACAATATTACAAACTAGAATTTCTCGGAAAATCAGCGCGACACAGGAAAAGGGATATTTTAATAAGATAAAGATTGAGTAAAATCAGCAAACTGTTCCTCCTGGCAAGGGACTAGTACAGGCTTGGTTTGAGGACCGTTTGGCGAACTTACATCAAATATTAACTTCAAAATTAATTTTTAAACTTCCCAAAAAATCACCAACTTTAAAATTCTCTTTAAAACTGTCAGTTTTCAAGAATTAAATAAAACTCAAAATTCATCCAAAAATTATTAAAAGATTAAAGCTGATTCTCCTTTGTTCAATCAGTGTTTTAAGCCGAAGGGATTTTGTATAGGCTCAAACCATCGACGGAGATATCGGAGGAAACATGAGGAAAAGTGGCCACAAAGCGCGCTTAGGGTTTACCCCCGTCTTAAACTATATTTATGGGCTATCAGATCTTGGAGACATTTTGGAGCTGAATAGTTATGTGGAAATCCAATTATTCGTGTTTTGGATGCACTTGGGAAGCTGGGAAAACACGAGAGAAGCTTTAGAGAAACACTCGGCTTCGCTCCGTTGGTATTATTCATACTCTGCTGTCGTGCTCCCAAACATCTCGCTTGGCTCGCATGCATCCACAACACAATAAAAACACAATAACCATGAATTGCTTCGTAGTTAAAACAAAAAAGTTCTGGCACACAGTAAGTTTATGCCGTTCATTCTATGAAAGCGATTTCGTCCTATGACTGGTAGTTCAAATCAAACGTGAAAACATGAATTTTTTATTCAATTAAAAATATCTTCTTAAGTGAAGACCGTGAATTTTTTAGCATTTTTAACTTAATATGTGCCGAGCACTTAAAGTTTTAGAAGAACAAAAAGAGACCATGGATTGTTTTAGCATTGTCGTTAAATTGTGCGCCAAGTATAATAGTATTCTCACTTCCACTGTAGATCGGAGCCACAATCGAAATCCTCAAAACTTCAATTTTTTTTTATTTCTTTAATTTATAGTGCACACAAACTTTCACCCCCAAGCAACGATGTTGCTTCAGGCAGCACTTTTAATTTTTTTTTCTCTGGTTTTAATTGAGTTGCAATGGCCACAGACAGACCAGTAATGAGATGAGCAGTGCTTGATTTAAATGACTTTAGCTTGCCACAGGCCACCCGGTCCGCGAGGAGCGTGCGAGTGGGCGTTTTGTATCAATTAAAGGCCAAGGTGATGTGCGCACTTATTTTCTCATCAAAGTTTCAAACTTCCCACTGATCTCGTCCCAGTTCGTCTTCTTGTGCGAAGACAACTTCAAATGGCGACACGCAATCGTGTTTTTCTACTAATTTTCGCGAGTCTGAGCGTTTTGGTTGTCAATGAGCAGTGAGTGAAAAATAAAACGCGAGCTTTAAGTGTTTCTACGCGAGGGCTTTTTGTTAGTCAAAAAAAAGGAAACTTTTAACTGGAAAGATAGAATAGTTGCCAATACGATAACAAAACGAGACACTGTTTACACGAAGACTGTATTTAATTATAGCGTCATCCAAAGAGCTCTCCAATAAGTGCCGATTTTCAGTTAGCCGCACACGCTCTTTTTCTATAAGAACAACGAGGCTAAGAATGACCAAGATTTAAAAACAAGCTGAAGCTCGGCATCGATAGCTATTTTTTTCTGAAACTTTACTGAGTTTTGATTATAACTTAAATGAATATGAAAAACTTCGCAGTTTATACTCAATGCCAATCTCGTGAAAATGACTCAGCAAATCCGCAATAAATCTGCGGGAATGGGTTGATCAAGTTTTCGTTTCCAATACATGGATGTTTAGTTTTTGTTCAATTTAAACCACACATGAAAATAAGAAAATTTTAAGAACAATTTGAGACTCAAATCTTCAAAAAATTAAGAATGAGTCTTGGCCAATTTACTGATTCCTATAAGAAAAACGTGTATGCGTGCTATGTTAATGTTTTCAAGACAAGTTTTTCCATTATTTCACGACATCGTCAGTTGTAAGATGGAGGATAGTGCTAATAGAAGCACCGGCGACACGAATTCACAGTGCGTTTTCAACTGAGCTCTCACCACATACTTAATGTCAAACAAACTTATGAAACGAGCCAAAATCTTACTCGGAGCTGCAATGAAAATCATTTAATCCTGCATATAAGACTGCAAAAACCCAATAGAATCTTATGTTTGAAAAAAAAAACTGGTTTTTTTAATTTTTCTTTTGCTTTTTCGGTGTGTCTTGTTCAATTAAGACATTTACCAGGGGCATAGCTGCTTATAAAAACTTTAAACTTTTTGGAAAAATCATTAAAATAACTCTTGGGGTCATCTTTGAGCCTGTTGCTTATAGCTGGAGTGGACTTATAAATTAAAATTGGCTACCTGCACGCTTGTTTACTTGTTGTAAAGCGATAGAATTTCGTGATTTCGTCTGAGGAAAATCCCCGGGCATCAAGCCCCCCTAGTGCGAAGTTAGTATTTAGTCTCCTTGAAGATATGACTGTAGTCACTGTAGCGGAACAAAAGGAAAATATAATGAGAATTTTCAATTACTATTTTACCTTAGTCGTCACTGAGTTTGCCGCGGTCTAGTTGGTAAACCTGCCCAGTATCCGACACGGAAATCCCCCTAAAAAACTAAGAACGTGACTCAGAAAAATCTTATAGCGAACAATGAGAAAATATTTTAAAGATTAAAAGTGCGAATATAGGAACTATAGAACCACAACAGAATCGAATAAATTTAACTAATAACCACGACACTTCGAAGATGTTCAGTGATAGGCTCGTTCAACGTAAGACGTTTTGGTCACGAGTGACAAACACCTCTCTCCAGGTTTTAAGGGCAGATATCATGAGACCAACTCCGAGGTACAAGGCAATATCGCACGATATATATCATGACACATACACAGTGTTAAACATGTCTCTGGTACTCGGTTCTTGTATTCTAAACAAACGCGAAAATGTTTATCGATTCCTGCAACACTTAAACGCATTTGGAATTTAAGGTATGTTGTTTTAATTTTTTTTTCCGTTTTCACTGAGATATCATAAGTAAAAAGCACGAAGAGGATACGTTGATAGAGTGTTAGAATATTCGGTCGATATATTTCTTTCTCAGGTACAAGCTTTTTTTTGAGAACCAGAAAATTGGGCTAAGGCTCACTCTTCTTAGTTTTGCGACGATTTGAGTCTCGAATTGTTCTAAATTTGGTCTTATTTAATTCTATGTGTGGTTTAAGTTTAACGAAGACTCACTTCGGGGAAAGTATATGTGTCTAATATTAATCATTTATTCATTATATAGCTGAGGTTTTTTTTGGCCGATCGATGGTTTTCTGGTTTCTGTTATAGCAAACAGTTTTGAAAAGCTGAACCAATTGTGTTTGTAACACGTTCGATTCTCATACCTGAATTTTATGCAACTTTTAATATTGGCAAGATCAGTAATAAAAGTCTTATTTAACTCACACTATAGACTAAGTTCAATTTAGTACTTATTATTTTCTTGGTTAATTTCAAACGAAACAAGTTTTTAATCTCGAGTTTCATTGATAGACGAACATAAAGTGTTGCATTTGATAGAAGTTGATTTTTTTTGCAGTGCTCTTTCTGAGATAAACTTTTTTTTTAAATCAAAATTCCTTGTCGAGTGACAAGAAATGGCTGCAACTTGTTCACCATAAACTTTTATCAATTTCAGCCTTATTATTCTATTTAAAAATCGAAGCATCGTAACCAGGCATAAAATTCTAAAATAAAAAAAGTGTTCTCTGGTTTAAAAAATTCTTAATAAAATACAAGCTTTAGGTTGTCAGAGTACAACCTTTGACGAGTGAAAAAACTAACTACAAAGGTATGCATATAAAAGTTAAGAGGTGTAAGGTAAGAATGAATAACTACAAAGGACGCAGACAAAAAATCGGAAGCTTAAAGACAAAAAATCGTGTAGTGTGTGGCGGGCTTTAGTGTTTTCAGAGGTCTTT
>JANVCF010036120.1:0-13717 GCA_025388745.1 Hydrozoanthus gracilis
TCAGGTAATGTTAGAAATCACATTTCCGCACATTTGGGCCAGATCAGACCTAATTCGACCCAAAAGTGATTTTCCGGCCAAAATTGCATCTCTGGCGATTTGAACACGGAGATCGGTCAGGTAATGTTAGAAATCACATTTCGGCACATTTAGGCAAGATTAGAGCTAATTCGACCCAAAAGTGATTTTTCGGCGAGAATTGGGTTTCTGGAGAATTGAGCAGATAGATCGGTGAGATAATGTTAGAAATAACATTTCCGCACAGTTTGGCCAAATGCGAACTAAATCGATCCAAAATTGATTTTTGGGCCAAAATTGCATTTCTGGCGATTTGAGCACAGAGATCGGTCACGAAATGTTAGAAATCACAATGTCGCACATTTGGGCCAGATCAGAGCTAATTTGACCCAAAAGTGATTTTCGGCCAAAATTGCTATTGTGGCTATTTGAGAACAGAGATCGATCAGGTAATGTTAGAAATCACATTTCCGCACGTTTGGGTCAGATCAGAGCTAAATCGATCCAAAATTGAATTTTCGGCCAAAAATTGCGTTTCTGGCGATTTGTGCGCACAGATCTTTAAGATAATGTTAGAAATCACATTTCCGCACAGTTGGGCCAGATGCGAACTAAATCGACCCAAAAGTGGTTTTTCTGCGAAAATTGAATTTCTGGAGAATTGAGCAGAGAGATCGGTTAGGTAATGTTAGAAGTCACAATATCGCACATTTGGGCCAGATCAGAGCTAATTGGATTCAAAAGTGATTTTTCGGCCAAAAGAAGAGGTCAGTTAGGCCTAGAAATCAGATTTCCGCAGATTTGGACCAAATCCGTGCTTATCCAACCCAAAAGTGATTTCTAGGCCAAAATTGCATTTGTTGCGAACTGACCGTTCATATATGTTAGGTTTTTGTAGAAATCACAGTTCCGTACTCATTTCGGCCAAATCGGAGCTAATTCGATCCAAAAGGAATTTTTTGACCAAAAATGAATTTCTGGCGAACTGACCGCAAAGATAGGTCAGATAGGCTGCGAAATGTCATTATCGCACAATTGGGCCAGATCCAAGCTAAGTCGACCCAAAAGTGAGATTTTGGCCAAAATTGCATTTTTGTAGAGCTGAGCGGTCAGAAACGCCTAGAAATCACACTTCCGTCCATTTGGGCGAAATACCAGCTAATTTCACACAAAAGTGATTCTTGGCCAGGATGCATCTCTGCCGATACGACTGCCTAGATCGGTCCTGTAGGCCTAGAAATAACATTTTCCCATATTTTCGCCAAGTCCGAGCTAATTCGACCGAAAAGTGATTCTTCGGCCAAAAAGTCATTTTTGGCGAACTAACTGCCCAGATCGGTATGATATGCCCAGAGTTCACTTTTCCGTACATTTAAGACAAATCAGACCTAACTCGACCCAAAAGTGATTTTTCGGTTTAAAATGCCTTTCTGGGGAACTGACCACAAAGATTGGTCAGATAGGCCGAGAAATGACAATTCTGCACATTCAGACCAGATCCGACCTAATTCGACCGAAAAGTGAATTTACGGCCACAATTGCGTTTCTGGTGAAGTGTCTGCAAAGACCGTCAGAAAGGCTTAGCAATGGCATTTCGACAGATTCGGGCCAGATCCGAGCTAATTGGACCCAAAAATGATTTTCCGGTCGAATATGCATTTCTGGCGAGGTGACCGCACACATCGGTCAGATAAGCCTAGAAATGACATTTCCGCACATTTTTGCCAGATGCGTGCTCCTTAGACCCAAAAAATTTTTTTTGGCAAACTTTGCATTTTTGGCGAAGTGACCGCACAGATCGGTTAGATAGGCCTAGAAATGACATTTCCGTACATTTGGGCCAGATCCTAGCAAATTCGACCTAAAAACGATTTTTTAGCAAAAATTGCATTTGTGGTGAACTGACCGCACAGATTGGTCAAATAGGCCAAGAAATCACATTTCCGCAGATTTGGGCCAGATCCCAGCTAATTCGACCCAAAAGGGATTTTTGTCCTTAAGTTCATTTCTGGCGAACTGAGCGCACAGATCGGTCAGATAGGTCCAACAATGAAGTTTCGGCACTTTCGCGCAAGTTCCAAGCTAATTTGACCCAAAAGTGATTTTTCGGCCACAATTGCATTTCTGGTGAACTGACAGCACAGATCAGTCTGATAGGCCGACAGATGGCATTTCCGCACGATGCGAACTGATCGCAGAGATCGGTCAGTAATGCCTAGAAATCACATTTCCACAAGTTTGGGTCCGATCCTAGTTAATTTGAATTAAAAAAAGTGATTTTCAGGCGGTTTTTTTCGGCCAAATTTGAATTCTTGTCGAGCTGACCGCCAAGATCGGTCAGGTAGGCCTAGACATGATATTTTCGCACATTTGGGCCAGATCCCAGCTAATTCGACCCAAAAGTGATTTTTCGGCCAAAATTACATTTCTGTCTATCTGCTCGAGAGATAGGTCAGTCGGGTCTAGAATTCACATTTCTGCACATTTGGGCCATAACCAAGCTAATTCGATTCAAAAGTGATTTCTCTTCCAAAATTGCATTTGTGGCGAAACTGACCGTCCAGATCGGTTAGGTATTTGTAGAAATCACAGCTCGGCACATTTCAGGCAAATCGGAACTAATTCGACCCAAATGGAATTTTTCCGCCAAAAATGCATTTCTTGCGAAATGACCGCCCAGATCGGTGAGGAATGCCTAGAAATCACATTTTCGCAAAGATAGAGCACTTCCACTATCAACACCGTCAGTCGCGGTAACTACAACTGTGCGGCAAAGGAGAACGATTTTCGCCATTTTCTTCGGTGTTTCCTTTGCAGTTGCGGTGGGATATCCTGGCTGGTGAAAACTGGAGATACAATCCACGGTACCACTGCCTAAATATCCTAGTCGTAATTACAATTGCAAATCTTGTTAACATAGCATTGTGCACGAGCTTCATTCAACAACAACCTATAAATACCTTCTTTACACTCAATTGTCGTACACTCTGATGATAAAATTATAAAAGTTGTACAAAGAAGAGTGCAGATTCACGCAAAAAACGAAAAATGAGTCGGTTTTCGTTTTTGTTTTGAAAAAATTTAAAAAAAAAACAAAAAATAGGCACCCTATTAGTTTTTTTATATTGAGCAAAAAACGAAACGAAAAACGAGGTATTCTATATGTATTAGAACATAAGGAAAATCCGTCATGGCACAACACACCAACAGTTGAACATGTAGCATTTTTAGGCCAATCTGATTTTAGTTTTCAGGCCACCCTTTGGCTAAAATGATGACTGGCCATTTAAATGCGGCATATGTTACTGGTTATTGTGTTTGAATGATAATTTTTGAATTTATATTTTTATTATTCTGCTTTTTATCATTAGTTTGCATTTTATTAGTCTGCATTTTCACCGGTCTGCATTTCACCGGTCTTCATTTTTCCAGTCTGCATTTTAGACCTGCCGGCTACACTGGTACTCGACTTTCAGTTGTTTCCGTAGACGACTTGAAGCTTCAAATTATATACAATTCCAGAAAAAGGAAAGGGAGGAACGAAAAAGGTATGAAAAAAGCAACAATGTATTTGTCTTTAAAGCATCAAGCAACACATTAACTTGACAGACTGCCGAGCTCATCTGCATGTAAAATATGTTTATATCAGTCAACATTATTTGAAGAAATTAACTAAAACTTTATTTATTACAAATCATTGTGGTTCTGTTGTTTGATCTTTGGAGATCTCAACTAAAACAACTAGAATACTCGCTCTTGACGAAATTAACAAAAATAGCTCCAATCTCTGCTTGCTAAATGAACAATGATCCGTTTTAGCTTGATAAATTTGTCACCCAATTCCCAGAGTCGTCGTCTACGGTAGCCCATCGTTCTCATAGCAAAATAGCAGTGATATGCGAAGTTCTTTTATTAGATTAGTTGAAATTTTCTTCAAAAAACTGAAAAGAAGATTAAACAAGAAAATTAAAGTAAAAATAAGCTTAATGAATTCATTTAACAAAGAATAACAACAATAAAAAACAAAACAACGTGAAAAAGTACTAAAAATAAAAAACAAATAAATTAAGAGAGACTTTGAAAATTAACATGAAAATAATAAACTTTGAAAATAGCTTTCAAAATAACCAAAAAAACCGAAAAATAACGAAAAATTAACTAACAAGCAACCATTGAACTCAACAAAAAAATTAGGTTTAGGCAACGTTTTCATAATAAAATTAAATGGGATTTGAAAATCAAATTTGTTTTTTGATTTTCAATTTCGTTTTCAAGGTTAATTTTCTTCTTGTCGATTCAAACTTGATTTTTTCCTTTTTTTCAGCACCATAGTTTAAGTCAAATCGACCACAATATTTGTGTTTCAAACTCACTTCGTGTTCGCGTCTGTGTTTGTTTTGGCTTTCAATTGCTTTATTCAATCAGTGCTGTCGACTCTTCTACCTGGGGGATACTTCTTTCAGAGATAAAAGTGAGTTTCTTTTGAGGGAATCAGACGCGTATATATTGATATAAATGGCAAAAATTACGAAACCAACAGTTTGCAAACCACAGTTCAATAAGCTTCTTACCGCCGATTGCAAAAGAGAAAGGCACTGCCTTGACAGTTTAATGATCGATCACATTGATGAGTGACAGAACCCTTTTGTTTACACAAACATGAATACCTCAAAATCAGTAGAGATTAATAAATGAATGGATTAAAGAACGTTTCAAAATTTTTTACCCATTTTAAATTCAGAATGTGAAGCACGAAGAATTTGTTACTATGTGTAAGAAAAAAGCCATCGCACACTTTCGCACGTGTTCAGAGCGTGTATGCCTCAGGGACCGCGACTGGACTACATTTTTCATCTTTCATCTTCTTGCCATCAAATATACACATTGACAAGCAAAGTTCTACAATCATGAATTATATAAGGTTGTTTCGGAAGAGAACAAAACAAGGAAAAGTTGTTAATCGAAATCTGTGGAATTGGGAGTCGAAATTCACGGTAGGAAATATTCCAATTGCCTATCAACCACAATGATAAGCTGTCTAACTCTTTCTTTCACACTAACATATTTCTGACGGTCCCAAATAAAAAGGGACTATACTTTCTTTTAACTCTTGAATGTTCTACATCTTGAATAGATTATTTACTTTATGAGTTTATTCGTTTGATGAACTTTACAATATTTAATAATAAAATCAGGTATAGTAGAACTTCCCATCACTTTCTAACATCTCAGAAACAATACAATTGAAGCTGTAAAGATAAAAGAAGCTTGATTTTTAAACGGAAGAATCTGTTCTTTGAATGTCAGAGTTTGACAGCAAAAACAAACTTAAGGAAACTTTTAATTGGCTGAGAAAAAAAAAACCTTTCAAATTTATTTTGTACGAGGAGGTATTGAACATTGGAACAAGCGAACCAGTAGGAATGTCAGTGGGGTTACAAAGCTTTATTTGGAGGAAATTCGAGCAACAGTTCCTTTGATGGTAATTAAGGTCTAGGCAGATTTAAACGGTCGTTTTATCGCTGCTGATATTAAATCAAACAATGACTTTTTTATAACATTTACGCGCCCAATAGAGATGATCCTTCTTAATTTAGGGAAATACGTGAATATATATTAGACTTTGAATGTGAAAACAACATTATGGGAGGAGACTCCATACTGTACCATAGATCCACGTATTGACAAACAAGGTTGGAAGGTAACAACACACAACAAACCCCTAGAGGAAATTAACAAAACTAAGCTAGTCTTGACCTTGGTGATGTTTTGAGAAGTATGAACCCAGATATTAAACGATTTATATGGAGAAGGAGAAAGCCCAACACACACTGTAGACTACATTTTTTAAAATAAGTTTTAAAACTCCTACCCAAAAATCAGAAAAAAAAGAAATTGCTCTCGGCTACAAAACGGACCTTTCTTTGATTTCTCGCACAATGAATACCGGTAAAAATTCCAGAGGCCCTGGTCTTCGAAAGCATAATAGTTCTCTTTTATCAGACTTAAAATATATAACCGAAGTAAAAAAAAACAATAAAAACAACATATGAAAAATACAAAAAGGATGACGAAGTTGGATTGACTCTTCTCTCCTATGGGAGATAATTAGAATGAAAGTTAGAGCAGTTTCGATCCGATTTGGGTTTCAGAAAAAACGAAAACAAAAAGAGAGAGAAATTACCTTAAAGGCGAAGGTATCACAGGTGGAGAAAGATTGGGACGAACTCGATGCCTCAAACGCCCCGCCCTGATCTTGTCACGCTGACTGGATGAAACACCTCTTGAGAAACTTCAGATTCGTCATCAAACCCGATGCATGCACTCAGCATCCTCGTCATCTGAATCTGATTTGTATTCGTCTATCTGCACACTTCCAATTTCCGAGTCATTGATAAATGTAATGTCAGCAACACCGTGAGCAGTAACGTTCGTAGCTGTATTCGCGGCATTATTGTGCATTTGAGCTCCATTCCCTGTGTCTCTCTCGTTGGGATAGTGGTCTCAGATGCGTCGTCTGCCTCTCTATCGAAATCCAAGGACTGACTTGGTATGGCTGCTTGGGGTGTCATCTGAAATACTGCCGGAGGAAGGGCACCTGCTTTGTACTTCGTATAGTTTCGCTCCGCACGGTTCTCTTTCGCACTGGCCGGTAGTTCTCCAGCCACTGCTTCATATGTCTCTTTGTCTCCGGCGTGACCTTTCCGGCGGGCAAAGGAGCCATGAACATTATTGCGGACATTGGCATGGTGGACTCTGGAACAGTGTAGTAGGATCTGCCATCTGTCATGATCATACCTTTTCACTTGATGAGCAGTTCGATCAGAAAAGAGGATAGTTCCTGCAAACTCTGTCATTCTCGTAACATCCGCATTCCACTCTGTGTTTCGAAAAGCTAGCTCAACCTCTCCTGTTTCCGGTTTGCACTTATATATACTTCCATGACTCGAAACACTTGTTGTGCCTGAGAAATAGGCTAGCTGGCCGCCAACAACAACGGAACCCACTTTTTGTGCTCCGGGGTCATCCATGGACCGTATAGTGGCTGCAAAGGGCGCCTGTATATGCTTTCGGTCCGACCTCGTCGAGCTGCGTTGCTGCTGTAGTTTTAAGCAGTGATTAGCATGAGGTCTTTTCTTTTCTTTTCTTTTTACTTGTTATTCCCTCACGAATTAAGCCACAGTATTGGCGAAACCGGTAGGAAAATAAAACAAGTTCTAAAACTTACAACAGCGTTAAGTGTTCTGTACGCTCGCCCATAGTGCTGCTCACTAGTTTATGTTTTATTAAAAAATTATGCTATCGACACCACTGACTTTCTGACGACTTCGTGTAAATAATCTATCAAAAGCGAGTAACTCCGAGTCTCGGTTCCCGCAAACAAAACGTTTCTGAATTATTAATGTATTGAATGCTGTTAATCAACGTGAAAACTTACCATTCAGTTCACTGCTTGTTTTATCACAGAGTAATTTTAGTAGCTCAAGCCTCTATTGTCCATGTGTTATTATAGCAAAATTTTCTGTTTTGCCACCTTGTCCTTTTGCCATTCGATAAAACTTCAAATCAAACGACCCCAAGTTGTAATTCTGCGACAGTTCGTCAGTGCCTAGAAAGGCTATTGCATGCTTTTTTAAATATGCTGCACTGGTCTTCTGGTCATCTGTAATTGGCAGTCGACTACGATGTCTTTCAAACGCTGTGTCCGAGTCAACACGGTAAAATCCTACTATAACTCTAATTATGCCAGCCGCCATTGAACTGCACTGATGTAAATCTTGCACGTGGCTGGACCATTCTCGCACCCAGAGCCCAGGCGTTATGCCCCTTGGGCTCTGGGTACGAGAATAAACTTTTACCTTTAGCCAAAAGCTATTTTTTTGGGAACGGTGGCTGACTGACTTTAATAGTGGACTTTATAGCTTTTTTTGCACGTTATAGGTTGCAAAACAAACATTTACAAAGACTAAAAACAAGATTCTAGTTCTTTCCAAAATAAAACAGTTTTAAAAGATGTATGCTACCGCTCTCAGTTGATGTTTGTCAGTTGTCAGTTGCCAAAAAAAAAATGTCAGTTGTCAGTTCTTTTTTCGGCTATTTATCAGTTGTCAGTAATATTTTTGCCCAACTGTCAGTTGTCAGTTAACCCCATTCAGACCCTCTAAAAACTTTTCCTCATGAGCCGTGGGGCTAGGCAAGCCTCTGCCCTCTTTCCCCTTATTTGTTTTTATTATAGCAGCTAAAGTTTATCACTGGGGTATTCTATAAGAAAAAGCAATAATATTAAAGGCATCACAAACGAAAATACTGGATTCAAAATTAGTCAATATGCTGATGACATCACACTTTTCCGAAACGGTTTAAAAGAGTCATTACTTAAATGACTTTCGAACTTCGAAAACTTCGATCAGTTTTCTAGCCTAGAAAGCAATTATAGCAAAATAAAAGTTTTTGGATCTGGTCGTCCAGTAAAAACAATAGATCGAAGTCAAAGGAAAAAGAATAAAATGGGAAAACAAAAAAGTTAAAGCACTTGGTGTTTGGTTTTCACTAAATCCGGAGCAAACCTTAAAATTGAATTACAACGAAAGAATAGAGAAAATAAGAAAAAAAAATTGACTGGTCTTTCAAAAGATTTTAACTCTCTTGGGAAAAATAACCGTTATTTAAAGTTTCCTTGTTTCACCGCTTGTTTATGTTCTTGGGCCTATAGCCTCCATTACGATTACATAAGAGGAATAAAAAATGAGCTCTATATTATGCTTTTTTGCTATATGACTCTATGCTATGGGATAACAAAGGAGATAAAATAAAAAGGTCGGTGGTTGAATTGTCAATGGTTAAAGCGAAGGTGGATTAATTTGAGAATGCCTTTAATGAAAACTTTTAATAGATCTCTTAAGTTTACTTGGTTAAAGAAATACGTTAACATGGCCGACAACGCAAAATGGAAATCCTTGTTTGATCATCATATCAAGCCTTACGGAAGGAAAAAGCTTTTTTCGTGCAATCTGAATAAGAAGATGTAAAGCATCTGAACATACCTAGCCACTTTATTTTCGAAATCCTAGAGACGCGGACGTGAGAACTGGAACTATTTTAAAAAGATGAAATTGAAAAAACAAGTGATTTTTAATAACTCATTGATACGATCAGAAAATAAAACGTTTAATTTTGGAAAGAGGTTCTTTGTAAGTCTGAAGATGTTGACTGACTTTGCTTAGAGTTTTAAAACCTACACGTATTTCTTTTTACTGAGTAATTTGGCGGTTCGGTCCGTAGGGCCAAATTACTCAGTAACAAAAAATACGTGTAGCTTTTAAAACTCTGAGCAAAGTCAGTCAAAATCTTCAGACTTACAAAGAACCTCTTCTCAAACTTCAAACACAAGGCATCTGTAGTATTGAATGTGATTGCGGTAAATGTTATGTGGGTCAGGCTGGGCGCACGATCTCGTGCAGAATGCAAGAACATAAGAGACACACGCACAATGGACAACACCATCTCTCCGCTATCGCTGAACACATTTATCTTAACCCTTGCCACAACATAAACTTTGAAAATACTCAAGTAATTGCAAAAACAGGAAAGTACATTCCTAGATTAATTAAAGATGCTATTGAAATTAAAAAACACCTAACAATTTTAACAGAGACGATTCTTGCAAACTCAGTTTTACTTGGAAATGATTAATTAAGGAAAACCTTGCCGCATGATTTACTGTGCTATTGTACCTTCCCTTTTAAGAAATGAACAATAGTTTCTTCAATTTTTTATTACATATGCTAAATTAGTTTTTTTTACTCACTCTTATCCCCCAGTATTTCATTCTCTTATCATTCTGATGAAGCCTTCCACAAATGAAGGCGAAACGAGAACCTTTTATAGATTTTATCTTTTTTATCATATGTTATCCACGCGAAAGCCTAAAGATAGTATTAGTATATGCTCACTATCAAAAACACTTTTAAAGAAAAAACAAAAAGAAGAAAGGACTTACAGGAGACTTTCAAAAAAATTATAGCTCAGAAAAAGCCAAACAGATTGGTATACACTTTACAACTAAAAATGGTAAGTACTATAGCTAAGAGAAGCCAAGAAAAAGGAATCAAGAAATTAGTAATGTTTTACAACTTAATAAAATGGAAGACGTTTATTTGAGCTCTGGCATTTTATTGCATAAAATCTACTAGTTTAAGAACATTTCGTTTCAAATATGTTCGTAGAAGAATAGCAACAAACAAGTTTCTCTATGAATGCCACTTAGTAACAACAGAACTCTGCACCGTCTGCAAAAGACAATCAGAAAGTCAGTTATCCATCTGTTTCTAACATGTCCTTTTTAAAACCAAATCCTTTTGGTCTGTTTTAATTAAATGGATAAACCAAGTTCCTAGAAATATCGAACCTGGCTGCTTTACAACTTTTAGGACTAAGCATATGTGACCCACAATTCCAAAATTTAATCTTACTTTGTGCTAGACAATTCGTTTTTTGTTGCAAGATTAGTTATAAAACCCCTGAAATAACGGGTTTCAGACAAAAATTCAAGAACCTTTACAGTTTAGAAAAATCTGAAAGACGGAAAACAAACTTATATGTTATAAACAAATGCATGGAAACCTCTTTTTCACCAACAACTGGTATTGCACAATTTCACCTTTTTCGGGTAGACCTTTTCAGGCAAGTACTTCATGGTTAAATGCCATAAAGATGACATCCACAAACACTATAATATCGCCTACTAAAACCTGCAGTCCCAACATATATTTGTATCTTTAGACGTCCTTAGCCATACTTACCCGTCCTTACCCATACTTACCCGTCCTTAGCCGCACTTGCACGTCCTTAGCCATACGTAGATGTCCTTAGCCGTACTTGCACTTCCTTAGCCATACTTACACGTCCTTAGCCGTACTTAGAGGACCTTAGCCGTACTTAGACGTCCTTAGCCGTACTTAGACGTCCTTAGCCATACTTAGACGTGTAAGTACGGCTAAGGACGTCTAGGTATGGCTAAGGACGTCTAAGTACGTGTACTAAGTACTCATATTGCACCTGCGAGTAACAAACCCCATCGCAAGCATAATTGAGTGCATTGCCATAATTTGCTGCGAACGCAGGCGGTGGGGTGTTAAAGGAAAAAAAAAAGTGCAATCGAAGAGCATAGAATAGAATGACCTCCACCACATTCCTTCAATGAAGCCCTATTGCACTCTGAAGCTTTGTTTGACCCAATATATCGAAAGCATGGTAGTGCTTGTTGATAGAAATGTTTGTATACTCAGGTTGGCAGGGAACGAAGGACTGAACAACATTAATTTGAATAACGTTCCCCCAAATACTTCATTCAATATCCAGAGACTATTAAAATGAAAAAGAGAGAAGAGAAAAGACCGAGTGTAATCAGCAGAGGGTTGAGCAACCTTTTAGCAGTGCTACAAATAAAAAAGGCCTGAAGGAACTTTTTGTTACGATATTAAGCTAATTAGACATTCAACGCAACTATTTTTATATATAGCCATGAAGAAGTAATGCCCTCGGTGTTATGTGAGTATTTATATTCACAGGTTTCCTAAAAGCATAAAAAAATTCAAAAGTCATTTGATACAAAGGTTTGGTCAATTAATTGCTTTCCACTCAGTTGCAGCACCACATCTGAAAGTCTTCCTTTGCCCTTTTTTACCTTTTTCAGTTTCACTTTCAGAGGAAGCATAACATTGTCCGTTGTGCACAAAGCGGCTAAAGTATCAGATCACTTTCATTTCAACAGCTAATTACAACGTGAGCACTACTACACTACTGGTTTTAAACGGCTGGCGACAGGGAACACTTTCTCGCAACAGCAACAACACTTTGTATAGTGCATTACCTTTCGTACGGTGCAGTGGAAAACAGTAAAACAGTAAAAAGTAAGCAAGTTTTTTCTTACTGAAAAAGTCTTTGTGTTACCGTGAACTGTTACATCTGTTTCACACCGTCGCTTTAAAAAAATCAATACCACTCAGGGTTTCTTTGACTCAAAATGATAAAAATATTCACACACTCCTTTTCTTGTTTCTTTGCCAGTTATTTCTAAGGCTAACTTTTTTTAAAAAGGAGGAGTTTTAAAAGCTCTTCGAAAAAAAACATGAATTTCGCTCCACAAACTCCGCAAGTGCACAGTACACGTAAATTCGGAACCATTTTTTGTAAAGCTAAAAAAATTGCCCAATCCAGCCCCGAGTCTCAGCTTGTTTTCAAGTTCTTAAATTTGGCCAATCTCAGCCTTGGTTCTTATTTATAAAAAATGCGTGTAGACGATCACGAGGTATGTCCGACATAAGCCACACTTCACGAGCTGCCGCAGGATGTTACAGGTCAAAGTGTCATTGACGCTAGCAGCAAGAAGATTAGATAAATGGCATTCCTGTTTGTATCAAGATTAGTAACACGATAACTGCACAACGACGAAATCTAAAAACTAATAAATATACTACCTCAAAGTTTTCCAGCACAGCTGGCCGGCCCAACCTGAAAAGATATTGTTGACTAAAGGAAGACAGTGTGCAGAAAGAATTGAAAGCTCAAAATAAGTTAAAACAGCTTGTAAACTTTTCCATCTCCTTAAGACACAAAACACTCTAAATTTACAAAAACCTGGCGTAAACTTGCCATGAATCATTTACTTAACTTACCTTTCGTATAACGCGACCCCCTACATCCTTTTACTTGGAAATTAACATGAATTACTGTATCAATTTTTACTTGGAAACTAAAAAAACCTTCCTGTCATCCTTTTACTTGGAAGCTAAGGGGTCGAGCCTTTATTTCATTATTTTCACGAGTATACCGGGGGGGGGGAGTACTCCCTATATTGGGATGTTAGGTTAACCGTCGTATTTTTTAGGGGCAAAAACTACCAGTCCGGTATATTTTAGGGGTCGTTAAAAGAAATCCTGTGTTAAACCAAGAACCTGGTATTTTTTTAGGGTTAAGCTAGCTACCCAGTGAAAATTTTCAGATTTCAATTGGCATTTTTTAGGGTAGTTTTAAAACCGTGAGGTATTTCTTACGTTTGAAAATTTTTATCCCTTGGTGTTTTTTAAAGTATTTTGGGAGCTTTTCCGGCGGCCACCCCAACCCTTTTGACCGCGAATTACCCCCTTCCCCCGAGATATGTCAATAACTTTAGAGGGTTTCCGTTTTTCTTTGCGGCCACAGGCCAAGAGATCGAATACTCGACGACTTCGATGAAATGAAAAAAAATACTAGTTGGTTTTACCATGACTTAACCGTTGTGTCTCTAAAACGAAGGCAATTATTTATATGATCGGGATTGAAATATCTATGACAATATCGACAGCAGCTATTTGAACTTTGGTTACCCCTACTAGGTAACATAACTGATTACTACTTTTATCAACTTTGTTTTTGTTACTATTATGTGTATAATTATTTTAAAATTATTCCAAAAATAAAATCTATTTTATTTTTTGGTTTATTATTACTGTTTTCATCATTACTACGTAAACGCCCAGGGTTTCTGGTTTTCCCTAAGCAAAGAGTTGGAAATTTAAGCTAAATAAAAGGGAGGGTCTTATTTCAGGGTCATTTACGTCGCAAAAATTTGGCAGCGGGGTTGACACAAAAAATGTGTGGGGCGCTAACAAGACTATACTTTGATTTAAGACAAAGAATATACAGACCTTTTTGCATA
>JANVCF010036564.1:0-13704 GCA_025388745.1 Hydrozoanthus gracilis
CAACCCTTTTCTTGTTAGAGGCAGGACATCTTTAAAACCTTTACCTTTTGCAACTTTTTCTATAGCGGAAAACTATGAAAGGAAAAATCATTTGTTTCTAAACGTTAAAAAGCACATAAATTATGGACCTTTGGGTATCATATTACGGTGAGTTGCTTACCTAGTTCAGAGCAACGTGACATACTATGACGTTAAGAGCAGATATAGGGTCTACACGATTTTTTATAATAACTAGTAAATTTGGTCGAGGCTCGTTGTTCTTAATTTTTTGGCGATTTGAACCTCAAATTTTTCTTATTTCTGTGTGTGGTTTAAATTTAAAAAACTGTTGTAAAAACGGATTGCTTGGTGTACTCTTGATCATTTCACCCCCTGACTCATTTTCCCCCGACGATTTCCAACGACTATTCCATATATTTGAAGCAATGTAATGCTAAAAAAATTGCTCAATGGAGCCCCGAGCCTCCGCTTGTTCTTAAATTGTTCTTAAATTTTGGCCAATCAATCTCAGCCTCGTTCTTATAAAGTTGTTCTTACAAAAAAAAGCGTGTATTTCACCGATCAACTTTGTCTTGTTTTTAAAGATTTGAATTTTACGGAGACTTATTTTAGCTGTTGATAGATTCTTTATTTCTAGAGGTGCGGGTTTTTTTTCGCTCTGCAGAAAACAACCAGTGCCTGCCAAACCCCTGCAAGAATGAGGGTAATTGTTACTCTAAGGCCAACGGTTTTGAATGCAGCTGTCTTAGCGGTTACAAAGGAAGCACATGTGAAGGTAGGCCTGGTGTAGTATTGAACAGAAGATTTTAGTTTGCTTTGGTTAAGAACTGCGCTTAATGGTTAAATCTGACACACAGTAGAGGTCGTTTTTCTGGTTTGGGTGTTAAGAAATAACTGACTTCAAATGCTGTTCAGGCACCCGGACATGCCCAAATCTCCGTTCACAGTTAAAGTGTTTTAAATTAAGCTGTAAAACAGTTACAAGATTAACTTTACCACAACTCGGTGAAGACATCGACCAATAGTTCTTGACTCTAGCAATCTGCATGTGTTGCTATGTTCAGGAACATTAGCTGGAAACACTGTTAAATAGTAATTCGAACAGATTGTAAGAGTCATAAACTATTGATAAATATTTCAGTCTCATACTCAGTGTTGATTCTTGGTGTCTTTGTGAATTTGTGTTGTGATGTTTTATTGTCTATTAGACTGACTCATGCTGGTTATGGTATTTTATCATAAACAAGACTGGTCCATATAGTAATTGGGTTTCAAACCTACGAAGCTGACTCATGACAATGGTATTTCAGTACCTATAAGACTGATTCATGGTAGTTGTATTTCATTATAAACATCGACAAGATTTACTCTTGATAATGGTGATTCAATATCTGTATATCAGTGAAGCTGACTAATGCTAATTATACTTCAGCTATAAGTCGATGTGTGCCCAACCCGTGTAACAATGGAGGAATATGCCAGGAGATGAGCAATACTTATACCTGCCATTGTCCGACGAGCTACAAAGGAACTAAATGTGAAAGTATGCCTACTCATTTTTTCATGTGCATGCGAGTCCCATTTGGACTTATCAGCTTGGTTTTTGATACCGAGCCGGTAGAGCAGAAACTCAGATGGGAACTGAAGAATTAACCTCGCTGTTGTAAATGAGTCTTTTTAAAAAGACATCCCATAAGCATGTACAATTGGATAAAGAAACATGTTGTTTAAATGTAGTATTTTAAATACGGTAAAGCCTCCGTCAAAAATTGGTGAAACTCATTAAAACTTGGAAATTTTGTTTGTTTTTCATCTCTCGAAGCTTGCGAAACACAGCGCATCCAGGAATACCCGTGTTGGACCAACTTTATGTAGAAAACAAACTAAGTTGTCCTAAGTATATTTGTTTCTTTTTTCATTGCAGCTGTTGATCACTGCAGTGCTAAAAACCCGTGCAAAAATGGAGGTTCTTGCTTAAACGGAGAATTCAGCTTTACTTGCCAGTGTCATCCGGGGTACACAGGGGCAGATTGTGGTGGTAAGTATTTTGGAAAGCTGTAGGTGAGAGAAGAGGGCCTGGTGCTAAGGTTGACGAGCAACAAGTTAACATGTTTCTAAAAACAGTAATTCGTGTTAAAAGTCTAAGAATATAAGAATGTTTTTCGGTTAAAATTCATGAAACATGTTTCAGTTGCTTTTCTGTTATGTCTTTTTTCTATTTCTTTCGTTTCAATCGAATACAATATCACTTATTAAATCAACGGCCGATCGGTGTCTGGTACTTAGCTGATCTTGTTTTAAAAAACATCTAAATCCATAAAAATTTAAAACTTTCAGCAAACGCTGGAAAAAAAGAGTTTTGAATAGCAAGGACTAACAGCAGATAAGTTCCAATGATCGCGGTCGTTACCGTTCTTCTGCTGAAGTTTCAGAACAAAATGTTGTCTAGACTTATAATGAGGCACAGGAAAACAGTGAGACAAACGAGAGACAATAAGATAATTAGTAATTTTCTCAAGGAAAGTAGACCTTTTCTCCCTTTCTATTTTTTTTAACTAACTTGATGAAAACCTTCTTTTAGATCTAGATTTGTGCCATTCAAGTCCTTGTCAAAATGGCGGATCCTGCTCTAACAACGGTGCAGGTTCATTCAGGTGTCAGTGTCTCCCTAGGTTTAAAGGAATCGTATGCGGCGGTAAGAAAAAAAAACCTTCTGCAACCGAAGGAAGCAACTTTGACCAATAGGGAACACTTTAAGTGACATTAATATTTTTTTCTCTTTTTTTAGAAAAGATATCACCGTGTGAGTCTGACCCATGCCACAACGGAGGCCATTGCGTGGAGAATGCTGCGAGTGATAGCTTCTACTGCGAGTGTCCCGCTATATATATTGGTCAGTTATGTACAGGTGGGTTACCTTCTTCTGTTGGATTTCTTGTTTTGTTCCGCCGGTCGTTCGTATCGCTTCATCAACAGCAAAGCGGCATCTTCAGAGCATCTTCTATCCCGAACTTAACCTCACTTCTTTTACAAATCTAACCAAATTCATGTACAATAACCCGCTTTCTAAATCAATGTGCAAAATAAAATTTTTTGACATTGCTCTTTTTATCTTAAGATATCGAAATTAAGAAATTATGCAGCACAAAAAATTGCGAATTTTATTGCGTGGTGATTGCTTGTCTTTTATCCAGATCGCAAGAACCCGTGTGATTCGAACCCGTGTCAGAACGGGGGAAGATGCTTGGATAGAGGCGATGATTTCAAGTGTTACTGCACAGAAGGATTCGTTGGCAACACATGTGATGGTATTTGCTAAATATTATTTTTAGTTTAGTATTTGCAATACTAACTTGACCTGAACTAATCTTCTATTAAGACACCACTAAGCTGACAAACTGGTACAGGCCTTGGTTTGTACTTCATCAAACTGCAGAAGGTGAACACAAATACCGACCATTTCTTATGTTCTAGCCGTTAGTCTTCTTTCCCACGTTTTCTGTAGCTTCTTTTCTTCTACACAAAAAGAAAGCTTTCGGCAGTCCTGCCCTCTTCAAGTAGAACATGATACAACCTCAGCACCACGATGGCGCAAATCAAGACTTTATCAAACTACCATCTTTTATCAATCAGTAACTCAATATGAGAAATCTGCTTGTTCGGCAGACGAAGAATAAGAAAGAATAGGCTACAGACTATCTAGCTCTTGGATTTAAAAAATCACGTTTGCTTAAACAAAAGACTGGGCGTGACAGAAGTATAGCAAACTGGGAAGAAACATTTTTACTTATTTGATATTCATACTAGTTCCAGTTGTCAACCCCGTGTGCCTGGACTGCCATCCTAATGCCAAATGTACAGACGGGGCCTGCGTTTGCTTGGTTGGTTTCCATGGAGACGGTAAAGTATGTGAAGGTATAGCCATACAGACACATTCTACATTACTACATTGGCACGTTGCCATTGGCTACAGCGATGGCCGTGTTCCTGTGTAACCTAAGTGATAATTGATGAAGACCAGAAGTTTTGGTCGCAACATCGCACGCGTTGCAAGCTTTATTTTCGAATTGCATATAAACAAATTATGTTTGTAATTTGATCGCCGGATGTAATCTTGTGCTGTTTAACAAAAGGCACTATAAAAAGCCTCCATAACAAAAATACATTCGACTAACCTCTACTACTACACTAACTAACTCTAAAGTTCATCGTTTGACTGGTTACAGTTTCAGCTCTGTTCACGTCACAACTTTTAACTCTGAAAAGAAGTCGGAGTGATATCAAGGGCTTCTGAAAGAACTCAGTACAGCACGTCCTTACTCTTCTTCACCACCAGCTCCCATAACACTTCAAACTCTCGTTCCTTTTCACAAAAGCAACACATAATTATGTTCTATTGCTTCTGTGATGTTGCCGTCTTAGTCTGCTCTGTGTCTTCAGCTCTGCGTAAGAGCGGACCACGTACTTGTCCTGTGTTTATAATCATAATAATTATCATTATAATTACTGTTATGTTTATTGGCATTATCGTCATCATTACAATTATTCTTATATTCAAATTTCTGTTAATCTTGCCACTGTTGTTAGCAGCAACAAGCCAGTGTCACCCGAACCCTTGTTACAATGGCGGTACCTGTAAGGATCAAGCCGGCGGGTTCACGTGCGAATGCACCAATCATTACACGGGCAATCTCTGTAAAGGTGAGTGAGATTAGAAGAGTCCAGAACCCTTGAAAGAATGGAGTTAGAAGGCCTATTCCGTGAAATCCGTGAAGTCCATTTTCTAGAATGTTTATAAGTTGGAGTGATGAATTCGTGTCCACGAGTGTGCGTTGACAACTATCCCTTCTCTCCTAAAGAAACTTTCCAGTCACTAGCCAATTTTACTTACATGTTTCTTTAACTTTCAATCACTCAAAGAAGCCAAACCGTGTTTATCAGCGCCATGTCTAAACGGCGGAAATTGCATAGACTTGGAGTCTGGCCGCTACCAATGTGAATGTGCCGCGGGGTATTCTGGTTCGAATTGCGAAGGTGAGCCACGTAAAGGGATCAACTGACATAATTACGTCACAAAACCCAGCATAAACTAGCAATAAGTATGGCCAATTAAACATTAAACCAAAACTCGTACTACTGCTGAGATACGGCTTGTTTGGAATTTATCTCAGTAACTGATGAGAATGAGTCAGGAGATGGACAAGTTACCATAATACACGCAACTAGAGAAACATATCTAGCTGTTGTCAGAATTAGTTTTCCCTTAATAAACCTCTATTGTTGGTTTTCATTGACAACAGTCATTGCTTTTCATACTGCAGTGCACCAACAACGCACTCCATTCTGTGTTTGAGGCCGATGTTAGTGCTGTAAATTACTTATTGATTGTTTATGATATCAAACAGTAATGAGTAGTTGCCCATGGCAACCGTGATCGCAACCACTATCCCGGTCGTAACAGAGAAAAGTTAGAAGTTGGTTGAGTTGGTTGAGTTCTTCTTAATGTTCCACTTTCTATTTAGATAAGCACAATAAAGGTTAATTAACTAACCTCTTCGATCAGCTTTTTTTGTTTTTATATACTTTATAAGAACTATCTAGAAGAAAAGGTTAATGTTGCATTTTTTAACAGTTTCGCCTTGCCACCCAAATCCATGTGAAAATGGCGGGACTTGCCTTGTGAGGGACAGTTTGTACGTCTGCGAGTGTACAGACCGGTTCACAGGCCCAAAATGCACAGGTAAGTACATGACTTACAAACTACGGTTTTTTCATTAAAACAATTTCATAGTAACGTTTAAACAGTTGGGAAAATGCGAAAACAAAGTTGTCATTTACTTTTTGATCAACAGGTTTATTTCTGAAACGCACCTCTTGACAACTTATCTTTTCTATCTATAAACTATGTCAAAAAATTTCTGTGAAGAGAATTATATTCTTAAACTCTGTCAAAAACACATGCACAGCATGCACATCGGTTTTACAGCTCCACATGACGGTTGTAACGTTCTTGAAAGATTACCCTTTTCTCTTTCAAGAAGCTACTAGATTCACAGGTGTTAAGCTAGTGGCAAGGAATCCTGCTAAGAAATGGTTATTTGTAAATGAGAGCGGCTGATTCCAATTATTTTATTTCCGGCAAAGAATGACTAACTGCCCGGGAGGGTGGGGAGGGGGGGAGGGGGGGGGGGAAAGGAATGTTCGGGGTGCCAGAAATGGATTGGGATGCTCGTCAATAAATAAAGACATAAGAATCAGAATCAGACTGCTTCCATCGAAGAATGAAACCTTTTCTTTTGCCGGAGTAGCTGTTTCTAGTTTTGTGAGAACATTTCTGCTTTCACGATGTATTTGTTTTGCAGAAGACAAATGCGCTGACTGCGATATCCACGCACACTGTGAGAACGGACTGTGCGTGTGTGACGAGGGATTCAAAGGCTCAGGAACAAAAGACGATTGTTTCATAGTTGGAGGTGAGCTGAGCAAGATATTCGAATGATTAAATCCTAAGTACGCTAGAAAAAAACTGAAGAAACCTTCGGAAAGTCGTATCGACATTCCACACTTCAGGAATCAACAAAAATGCTTTCGCTACATCTTACATCAACCTGCTCAACCTACCTATTACCTGCTCATCGTATCTTTCAATCCTTTAGTCTCTCAATTCCGTTTTTTATTCGTCTTTTAGACTTCAGCTACGTTTACAACCGTCACCCTATTTACTGCTATGTGATTAAGATAAATCTCTCAATAAACCTTGCAGCATCCAACCCTCGATACTGTGAACCCAATCCGTGTAAAAATGGCGGGACGTGTTTTGAAGGAGCAAGCGGAAGCAAGTGTGAGTGCCAAGCTGGGTTTGATGGAGTTCAGTGCGAGCTACCAGTCGGTGAGGCAACAGAGCAACCTTAATATTACTTAATATTTATAAATCTACTCGTTAAATGAATACACAGTTGGTCTCATAAACAGGCTGTGACGAGTTAAAACAAGCTAGAATAAACAATCAAGAAAACATTTACTCCTACCACAGGTTTTCAATAGTAAAACTTAATTAACCAGCTAATAAATCGGTTCATTTTGACCTTTAACACCAAGAAGCACATACAAGTTCTCGTTTGAAGGTAAACGTGTAAACTAAACAAGACACCACAGCACCTGGTCGCCGAACTCACCCTGCTCTTATATTATCGACTAGTGTTCTTTTAAGTTCTCCCCTAAAAGACGAGATACTAAACCAACATCCATGTCCTTGAAACTAACTATTTGAAAATGTGTTTTGGAATCGTTGTAATTATTTTTCCATCTTCAGGAGAATGCTTGCATCTTAAGTTTGACTCACCCATTCATGGGGACATTTAAGGCAAGCATCCTAAACAACACAGATAAAGATTTTAAAGACTTCTTCCCATCCCTTTCGGGTTAGCATATCATTACCGGCAACTTGCAACAACAACAACGGCGAGTAGCAGTGTTCTTTCAAAGAAGGGCAGTTCGACAGCCATCTTTAAAAAAGGGTCGCACCTGTATTACCAACTGAGTAAATGCCAAATCAGTGACTGAAGACGATTAGGGTTCGCGCTTTATAAACATCTAGAGGCAAAAAGACCGTTGTATAAAGCTAAAAATTCTTTTACAAGTTTAAACCGCAAATGTTTTGAGCTTTACCACACGCCGAAAACTATTGAATCAAAGAACTTTTTTTCTTTTAGCACACAACATGCCTGATCCATGTAAGCCAAATCCATGTAAGAACGGAGGGACGTGCTCTTCGGAAAATCTCTGTGATGTTCGTCGGGATATCAAGAGAGTAAAGCGCCAACCCGCTGACACTTTTAAGTGTAGCTGCGATCCTTCTTTCGAGGGAGAATTGTGCGAGAAATCAGGTAATTTTAGTTTGCAGGTGACCTGTCTATGCCAATCGTAGTTATGGACGTAACAAAGTCAATCGCAATGTTTTCCAAACCACAAAAAAGCCAGGAAAGTGACTGCTACACCGGCAGCATCATGACTGGTGTTTACTGTTGTTCTTAACAACAAACTTCCTAGTTTACACGTCTTGTCCACGTTTGTCTGTTCCTCTATTATTGATCATGTACTAGAACCATGAATGGCTGTAGTAAGCTATTTCTAGTTTGGTTCTGAACTTGGTATTAGCCGAGAAAGAACACACAGGCTGTTGTACGAGTTCCTTAGTCCTTAGTGCATCCATGGAAATTCTAGCAATATGTATTGACAAACGTCAGTGATATGTGAACACATCGATTTGCTTCTAAGCAAGCAACGGGTTTGTGTGTTACAATTGATGATTGTTCAAATGGACTACAAACTAAACGCAATTTTTTCAATTCCTTAGTTAAAACCTACTGTCACCCAAACCCTTGTTTATACGGAGGAACTTGTCACGAACAGAAGAACAGTTACTCTTGTTCGTGTTTAGGACACTATAGGGGGGCCAACTGCCAAGGTAAGGACACTTTTTTCTTGTGTTATACGTCATCAAGGCAATTCTTCATTTGTGCTACGTCATCTTGGCGTTCTTTGCCTGTTTTGTTTTACCTTTTTTCTTAGCAAAATGTGTTTTTACTGAAATATGAGTGAGCATTGTATTGTGTTGTATTATACAAAGTGCTTCCATAGGTTTATACACATGAATTGAACGTTAGGGAAAACTTGCTATAAATAGTTCTCCTATCTAATATCCACAAACAACAAACAATATAAGAAAGTTGTTTGTTCGTGTCTTTTCAGATGATGATTGTGATAACTGCCATATTGATGCCATTTGCGTTCAGGGTGCATGCAGGTGTCGAGTCGGTTACCATGGGAACGGCTTTCACTGCTCAAAAGGTGTGGTGTTGACTTCAACTTGTAGTATGGGTCCGAGTTATGAAAACCACTCTTAAATCGTCACGGTCGGTACACGAACTTACCTCTGCAAACAAGATGCTAAAAGACTTGCAGTAGCTTTGCATTCAGCTGTGTAAAGTTTGGGTTACGTTAAAATTAACTTAGTTTCGTATGAACGCCTAATAAGAACATTGCACAAACGGAATGCGCAAAATGATTAATTTGCCATAGTTATTGTTTCTCTATTTAGATTTTGCACTTTTCTTCTTAATATTTGCTCAACAACAACTTGCAATTGCTTATTCAGAAAACAGTTAACGAAACAAGTACTATTCATATGAACATTACTTCTTTGCAGTCACAGATAAAATGAGAGAAACTCCATTGGAAAAACTTGCGACTCGGGTAACGATAATAACAATATTAAAACTTGTAGCTGTGACAAGGAAATGAAAACCAAGACGACAGCGATAACAACAAAGCGACAAAGATGCTACACTGACTGGTGTAGCCCTCCGGGAGCTTGTACCTACTTTAACAGTTTAGAACCAAAATATTTTTTAAATGTTAGGCACAAGTAAAGATGGTTGTTGTTGTTGTTGTTGTTGTTGTTATCTCTAACGTTTGTTGTTTCAGTGCGTAAATGCCATGGATGCAGTTCACATGCAAACTGTATCGGGACCCAGTGCGTCTGTTTACCAGGCTACGTTGGAAACGGGGTAACCTGCCACAGTAGGTAGAACCAAGATAATAACAATAATAATAAAAAATAGTAATAATAATAATAATAATAATAAAAGTAAAATTAATAATAATAATAATAGTAATAATGATAATATTTAAAATCAAAACGATGAGGCAAGAATAGATATCTACCTTGGTAACTTACGTTGAATATAAGGCATTGAAAATTTCTATTGAGCTTCAAGAATCATGCATCATCTCTTAAGCGCGTAGAGTTCAAATGTATTGGTACAACTTGAATTTCTAAGCTTGTTCAGATTCCTTAAAGTCAAAATAATTGCTAAAAACAGAAATGCTGTTTTCCATTCTTACTTATCATCATAAGTCGCAACTTTCCCCGAGAAATAGCCAAATTACATCAGGCTGGCACAGGGCAATGTATATATTTTACTGTATTCAGAGTTTTGTCTTATTGCCCATGCATGTCCCGGAATTACACTCTACCCCGATGAGTTCTGCTGTTTCGAATGTTCTTACTGTTTATAAAAAAAAAACATCCAAGTTTCGCGTTTTGAGTTTCGCATGGATCTTTTTTTCTCAAAACACAACCAAATAAGCCGGTTATCATGCAACCAATCAAACGCGGGTGGTTTTTTTCCTCATTGAAGAAAATATGCCCCCGTTGGTATCCAATTTGCTAGAAGTAGTTTTGCCTTGCTCGTTATGAATACTAGAAGTCATTTCTTTCAAGGTAGCACCAAATAAGAGCTTTGGTTTTGCTTACATTTAGAGCTGGTGGGCAATACCCTTTAAGTGATCGTTTTGTGGTCAAAAGATATAAATGGTCTAACATCACTACATTGGCTCTTCAGAGGCCGATTGCAACGAATGCCCACCGCACTCAAAATGCATCTTTGGCATCTGTGTGTGTTTGGAAGGGTTTTATTTCAACGGAAAGCACTGTGTCGGTAAGTAGGTCTTTTTGTGGAAAGTAGTTGTGATACAATTATTGATTCGATTTTATATTATCAGCTATGCTGTGCTAATCCGCTAAGCTAACATGTCTACCTTGTGTACAAATACGTTGTGTACATGTTTTATGCATTCTTGAAAAGTGGAATCATGGGTAGGGTACATGACTTGATTACCGTTTTTCTCATATACCCTCAGGGTTCGTCCAGGTCCTTAAAAACCTTAAAAGTCCTTAATTTTCACTTTCAAAAATTTGAGGCCTCAAAAGTCCTTAAATTTTACAAAAATCAGTCATGGCCTTAAAAAGTCCTTAAACTTCCGCTTTTTCACTGAAGTTGGCATTTTTTTATAAATCACAAGTCATGTACTTAGCTTAGAAATATACTTTTCATTGATTTTGAATGAAGACTATACTGTTGTGTTGTCATAAAAGTGCACAGTAATAGCTCTGCTTGCGTAATACCAAATCAAACCTGTGCAGTTCTATAGACTTTAGTGTCAGGTCCGTGAATGACAACAACTAAAGCGTGCCTATAACTGTGTCAAGGAAAACAAATATCGTAAAAAGACATGTTTTAGATCACTTCTGGTGGTCGATGTCCCATGCCTTAGGTCCTCGAAAACCAATAATCTTACCGTAAAAAGTACTAAAAAGGTCCTTAAATTTTGCTTTGAGAAAAGCGGACGAACCCTGTATCCTGCACACGTCTGCCCAGTTTTAAAACTGTAAGTATTATAATTGTAAAAATAGTAGAGCATTGACTACAAGCAAGATATCGGAAATTAACCCTAGCTTCTGACACAATGTTTCCTCCAAAAAGCTCCCCCAGCAAAAACCACCGACGACTTTGACTGTCCGTCAGTATGTGCTACCAACTGCCTTCCATCCTGTCCTGAACACTGCTGTAAGATTACAATCAAACCAGAGATTTGCCCAGCACAGTGCTATAGCGAGTGTTCCTCGTCCTGCCCAAGCCAATGTTGCACCAAACCGTTGCATTGTCCACGTTACTGCACAAGCAGTGAGTGTAGACCAAGCTGCCCTTCCCACTGCTGTTCCGCGGTGCTACCGTATAACCCGGGCAGTGTTGCTTGTCCTGTCCAGTGCAGCTCTACGTGCATACCGTCCTGTCCACCGCAATGTTGCGAGACCTTCAAAAGTCCGTTACTTGCACCATGCCCAGCAAGTTGTTCGAGAGACTGCTCTTCCTTTTGTCCAAGTCATTGCTGCTCCCTTGATAGACCGCCACAAAAGAAATCTTTGAAAGGAAAGGAAGAAAACCCGGTTAGAGCAGCCAACATGATACACGAGTTAACCAAACTACTGGACAGCCCTTTGAAGACTTGTCCTCCACTGTGCTTCGTGCAATGCTCAAGTATTTGCCCAAAGAAATGCTGCGGAGCAAAACGGAGGAAAAAAACAGAAATATCTAGAGTTGAGGTTCAAAAAAGAAGATCAACAAAGCACAGGCCAAGAAGGACGAGAAAGCCAAAACTAAACGGCAAAATAACGTCCTCGCCCTCTTAAAACTCACGCACTGCTTCTCTAGTTGAGTATAGGGCAAGCATACGTCACTTGGCGTTTGAAGGACTTAGTTTCATAATCGGAAAACTGTTAACACAAAATAAGAATTGTGTGAAAGTAAACATAGTTCCTGATTGGCAACAACATTCTCCTGCTCCATCCAAGGGCCAATGCCCGAAACCAAAATTTCAGACTCCAAAAATTATATCGAATTTCAAGTTGGTTTAACACAGCTACCATTCTCCTACACTGAGTCTATTAATGATAGAGTCGTGAAGGCTTGTCATATTGCCCACGCTTTGCTTCAATACATAGCTTTTGGGTTTTTCTTAAGCGTTTAGTAATACTTGTAAAAAGTTGTAAGAAGGCCACTACAAGTGGGTTTTGGAATTGTAGTTCTTGCAGTTTGTTCTTGTTGACTGGAATCGGCCATGTTTTTTTGCTCTTCGTCCCACTGATGATTTTGTTGATAACGTCCCCAACCCAATCACACCATTTACTTGGCTCTACCTATTTTCATCGCGCGCTCTAAATCATTTACAAACCAAAAAGAAGAGCGTCGGACTGTTTTCAGCAGACTACGATTATACATCTCAATGCAGGAAAGAAAGCCCTGTCACATTTTAGACAAAGTTTATCGCTTTTCCCGCTAACCCTCTATAGTATGTTTGAGGAAGACAGGTCATCTTCAGTGTTAGTATACAAGACGCTAGTTCCTCTCAAGAAACATTAACCACTGTTCTTTATGAGTATTTCATAAATGGCAATCTTTCTTTGCTAACTTGTATACCCCGTTCCAGTGGTAATTAAGGCCTCGTTCTATTCTAGTTGTTATAATTTCACAAATGCCACTGAACGACAACACTCTATTGTAAATACATATTTTACGTTCCAAATAATAGGAGACTATTTCATTAATTCATAGATTCGCCCTTACTTAAAGCTGTCTGCAAGAGAAACGAATTTTAAAGTACGTAAAAGAAGAAAAAGAGTTTACCAAAAATATAAAAAAGGCTTAGGTTGAAATCTGGTACTTACGATAATTTTGCAAGCCTTCAGCAGAAGATCGTAGTCAATCGAAAATCAAAATAAATTATTTCAATGATTTTTTGTTATCATTTTTTAGTTTATAAATTATTCATATTATTCTATACAGATCTCCATTTAAACCAGCTATGCTAGACTGGAATTTCTGTTTAAACAATGTAAATAAATAAATAAGTAAATAAATAATGAAACAAACACTCGAACTAGGTAGGAAGGAAGGAATGAAGGAAGGGAGGGAGGGAGGGAGGGAGGGAGAGGGGGAAAACTGAGAAACGCCCCCGAAAATATATAATGAAACAAACACTCATACTAGGGAGGGAGGGAGGAAGGTAGGAAAATTAAGAACCGCCCCTGAAAAAAAAAGAAAAAGTTAAGGCTCTTGTCAATATTTGGACTGATACCTCACCAATTCGAAAGGCAGCAGGTTAAAGAGGATAAATGGAAAACTGCTTATTACCGTAAATGTTTCCACAGTAGATACTAATACTAGTGCTTACTACACTACGTGCTTCCACAGTGGATACTAGTACGAGTGTTTACTACAGTGCATGCTTCCACAGTGGATACTAGTACGAGTGTTTACTACAGTACGTGCTTCCACAGTGGATACTAGTACGAGTGTTTAC